>JAOTRH010169485.1:0-12474 GCA_034768845.1 Heliamphora exappendiculata | reverse complement strand
ACTAAATCAGATGGAAAGTTAGTAACATTTCAAAACTATATGGGAGGTTGTTGATGTTTTCGTGAATCTCATGAAGGTCAGTGTAGTTTACCATTTTATTTTTTGTTACACATTTTTCAAAAAATAATAATTTATTTATATTAAACCTTTTTTATTTAATTAATTCAAAATTCAGAATTAATTTTCACATTTTTTCAATATATCGAATTTTATTTAAAAAAATCATTTTAAATGTGATATTTTGTAAAAAAAATAAAATATCAAAGCTTTTTCCCATTTAATTAAAAACTTAATTTTATTTTTTTTACAAAATATTTAATTAAAACCAAATTTTTTGAATTAATTAAATTAACAAAAAAATATTAAAAAAATATACATCATTCACGCAGTTCATATGAATATAAATACAAGATATGTATATAACTCGATTTTATGATCGAATAGAAATTCTGATGAATTTCAGTCTCCTATTGAAGATAAGCTATAAAAATTATTTTTCGAGCCAGCTTCCTGTATTCCGATTGCATTAGGACCCACTAATACACTGTGATATACAAATATATTACATCAGTATCAAAACATATCAGAAAACACGATCCATGACAGCTCAAACAACCACCACCACTGGCGGCCACAAGCACCACTATTGGCGCCACAATGTCGCCACCTTCAAGCGACTTTTGCCACCACTCCAAAACTTCGTTTTTTACGCTATTTTTTAAAAAAAATAGCTCTCAAAATATACTATTTTTTGTTAAAAATTAAAATCGAAAATAGTCTCGAAAACAACCATCGAAACAACCCAAAGTCATCACTATCACTACCCTGCGCCGCTGCCCACTTTAGCTGCTCGTTTAGGCTTTTTAGATGGTGTTTTTGCTCCTGTTATTTTTAAAGAAATAGCACTAATATTCAAAAATATTTTTCTTCGAAGAATGCCTCGAAAATAGTCCCGAAAAGCCTCAAAAAATAACCTCAAACAGTGTCGTTGCTTGTCACCGAAAATCGCCGTTGTTTTTGCACTTTTTGCTGCCTGTTTTGACCTTATTTTTTAATAGTTTTTGGACAATATTTTAAGGTATGTTTACTACTATTTTATGTCTAAAAAATTACCAAAGAATAGTCCCAAAAAGGTCCCAAAAAATTAACAAAATCGGCCCCGAACCGCCGCCGGCAAAGCCCCCGATGGTGGGCTATTTTGGTCGATTTTTTGCTGCTATTTTTGACTTATTTTTGTTACTATTTTTAATGTATAAATCCTATAGAAACTCATCAGAGAAAACTATTTTAAAATTGTTAAAAAATTATCACGATCACTGCCCGAAAAACCCGAAACAACTGCCAGTGCCACCGCCTGTTTTTCGTGTTCTTGGATATTCAACATAGTTTTAAATATTCTAAACTGATATTTAAAAATAAATAATTGCTATTACATTGAAAATCTACACCCCGTAGACTCGCATTCGATCTAAAAAAACTTAATCTATCACGATCAACCTTCATGATTAAAAAATAATTAAATCATCATTCAAACCATTCAATCAAGCATGAAAAATATGATGATCATAAAACTGGGATTAAAATGCCTGTAAAACAAAGTTAGCATAGTTCTAAAACTACTCGACCCCTCAATAAACCGTAAATAAAGAATAAAACGGCTTTGATACTAATTGTTGTAGGCAAAACTTTCAAGATTATTGTTTTTGTAAATGATTTTCGATAAAATGGGCTCCATATAAAACTTTTGATGTTGAATGGTAAAAAAAAAAACCCGTAACACCACAGTTAATTTAGATGAATACTTTTTCCGGTTGATTTTCTAACTACGATTTTTGATTCCAAGTTAAAGCTCCCATCAGACCTTCTACTGTATTTTCTTATGCGATTCCCAAACGTAGTGTGAGCTACGATCTTTCGAGAACTCGTGCTGGTAGAATCCAGTTAACTCTAGTCTCGAAGACAAGTTATAAATTTGGTTCTGTCTACCCGCATATTTATAGGGCTATAATAGGGACCTGTGGAGTAATTATGACAAAGACTTTTAGGATAAACCAAATACATATCCAACGATTTTCGCAATTAAGCAAATCTCTCAATGGTATCTGTAATTATGAAAATCTTGCAGCGGTTTCTGCAATTTTTGTAAAATAATAAATTATAGTTTACAACACTAAAGAACTATAATTGCACTCTCAGCCATAATTTCAAAATTATCTTGTATTGATCTCCTATTATTAAATGCTTAACTCATCTCCCCGCGTTAAGATTCTCAATACCCGCCAATTAAATTTAATCAAATCCATCTGCAGAGTTTAACCCGGTCAAAACTTATAAGCTTCCATAAGAGAGTATCGTCAATTCTGATCATTCGAAATGTGGATTCCTTTAATAATAAATATTCACCATATAAATAATACCGTTATCCAACTCACCGGAATATAGACCCATATGAGATCGCACCATTTAATAAATCAAAATAACAAATATTAAATATACACAAATTAATAATTTTTTCAAAATTAAGAGTATAAGTACTGTTCATAATAACCTTGGTGTGTGAATTAATTTATATAGTCAGTATAAAATTAATTACCCCAATGTGTCCCGTTCAATACACACAAAGTGTACTAGCACAGAGAGTCGGAATAATAGACGACGCTATTATCTGTTCTCCGTAACTAAGACAGGTCGATTAAAACTCTGTATTACAGTCATACCGATAGTATATCCATTTCCATCTAAACTGTGAACATAAAACTTATACTCTGCAAGAACTTAAAATCTAATCTTTTATGTGCAAGCCGTACTCTACACTCCAGATTAAATACTGTATAGAATAAAGCGCATCCATGCATAACATTAAAGAAATAATATTGCATACATTGCATATTAAGATTCTCATAAAATAAAAAAATTAATTTTATTAAAATAAAGTTAAATACTAAAAATATGATTTTCAGTATACAACCCTTACACTAGGGCCCCTCATTTGGGTCTGGGCCAACACTCAGGCTGTACTCAAATGGATCGGGGAGGACTTTGATGTATATATATTCATTTGACTTTGGAGAAAACAAGTTCACCTAACGGTGAATGAAGTGAGAAATTTTTCAATTACTCATCTTCTCTTTTTTCTCTTCATTTTTCAACTACTCATCTTTTCTCGCTCTATTTCATTCTAGACGAACGAATGATTGAGAATCATTTTAAGAAATTATGTAATTTCATTCAATTAACTTTGTTGTTTTCAAAACTTGGCAAATAATATATATTACAATTAATATTTATTATAAAAAAGATGACAAGTACAAGTAATTGACTAGTATAGATAGGATCATGATCTTCTATATTACTTTCATGAAATGAAAATTTCCATTAGATTAAAACTATGTCGGTTAGAGCATAGAGTTTTCAATTTTAACAAAACTTTATTGACATAAAATGTTTATTAATTAAAGTTTTTACAATACATTGTACGAAGTTTTTTTTGTAATTAGAAAAGGTCAAAAGACATAAATGCATTACAAATCCAACATATATAGCGTCCATCAAATATGATACATTAGATACAGCAAGACACTTTTTCAAAGTGAGAGAAAAAACCTCCGTACAGGAAAGAAAAAATCCCCACACAGGGGGAAACCAAATCTTCACACAACGAGAAACATAAACCTCCACGGAGGGAGACATTGTTAAACATACTAAGAATTTGACAAACAAAGGAGTAAAAAACAATTAGCATAAGCCATAGCTCACCACCTTGTTGGATATTAGAACGCGATCACTAATTCCACCCAAGATCAACAATGATCACACAAACCATGGAATAACAACGAAGAAAGGATAAAGAGAGCCAATTACACACAAACACAAGGTTTACGTGGTTCAACAAGTTGTGTCTACGTTCACGAGATTACATACTTCACTATTTTGATTGAAAGTTACAAGGACAAAAGAGTTCTAAGGAGAGGAATACAAAATATCAAGAGAAAAATAACACAACTTATGCAGCTGCTGCAACCTTTGCAACTTATAACAGGAAATCCTCGCATAGACCAATCGATCGGTCTATCAAGCGGTCTTTCACTGCTTTCGATTTCTCACCTGCAGACACCATCGATCGATCGATCTCACCACCGATCGATCAGTCTATCATAAAAAATAATTTTTCCTCACATTCAACTCAATAATTCTCCCACTTGAAGTAAAACCACTCCAAACCTTGAGACATCCCATCAAACTCACCAACACCTTAAAACCACCAACACAACCTGTCAAACCGGTGTGATCTCACCTTCCGTCTTCTAACCCTGAAGACTAACTGAAGCTGAGCACAGCTTTAGTTTTTCAATGTTGACCCCTTTAGTTAGCATATCGGCTGGATTCTTCACTTTAGTAATCTTCTCAAGATGCAACTGACCATTATCCAGCTAGGGGCAAATGAAGTGATACCGCAGCTATATATGCTTCGTCCTAGAGTAGAATGCCGAGTTCTTGGCAAGAAATATGGCACTCTAACTGTAACTGTAGAGCGTCCATCTGTCAATCTTCTTACCCAACTCATCTATGAGACCCTATAACCACACCATCTCCTTTTCAACCTCTGTCACAGCAACATACCCTGCCTCTGTTGTAGAAAGAGCCATGACCTTTTGCAACTTTGAGGCCCAACTCACTGCTGTGCCACCTAGAGTGTAGACAAACTAAGTGGTGCTCTTTCTACTGTCAATATCACTGACTAAGTCGACATCCACATAGCCCTGCAGCTTCAGTTATGTTCTCTCGAAATACAAGAATGTATCTGTAGTCCCCTTCAAATATCTCAGAATCCATTTGACGGCATCCCAATGTTGCTTTTCTGGATTGCTCATGTATCTGCTGACTATTCCCACTACATGTGCGATATATGGTCTGGTACAAATCATAACATACATCAGGCTACCAATAGTCGATGCATATGGGACCTTACTCATGTTCTCCTGCTCCTGTTCTGTCTTCGAAGACATACCCTTAGTTAGCCTAAAATGGCTAGCTAGAGGCATACTGACAAGTTTTGCACTATCCATGTTGTTGGCCTGGGTTTAGGCCAGCATCCTATCGTGGCGGAGGCCCATGTTTGGGTCGAGTCACAGTCGACTTGTGGCACTTTGCGATGTACTCATTAAGGAAATAAAGTTGCGCCTTCACCACCACCTGCGGGTTTTGGTGAGATGGTAAGCGCTTGATCCACAATTGGTATCAGAGCGAGGTCTCAAGTTCGATTCCCCATCGTGGAAGGTCCTGTGTCTTGCGGGTTGTGCGGCAGGTGCTGAGGGGGATTGTTGGCCTAGGTTTGGGTCAACATCCTGCCGTGATGGAGGCCCAAATTTTGGCCGAGTCACAGTCGACTTGTAGCGCTTCGCACTGTACCCTTTAAGCAAATAAAGTTGCGCCTTCACCTCCACTTGCGGATTTTGGTGAGATGGTAAGCGCTTGATCCACACATGTTAAACATGCTTAGTATCTTCTTCACATACTCTACATGAGATAGTCTCACGATCCCTACGACTCTATATTTGACTATCCCCATCCCAAGGATTTGCTTGGCAGCTCCCAAATCTTTCATGAAAAATTATTTTGACAACTGCTTCTTTAACTTATTAATCTCCTTCAAGATGTTGTGCAACGGGCGTACCCATAGCCATCTTAAGATTGAATAAGTTCTTCATAAGATGTACCTTATTGTTTCCTAACGGCATCTCATACATGCTTAACAGTGCTGCCATCATGTCTACTATAGTCTTCTCCTTGATTACGTTTGCGCCACTGACCGGGACAACATTAATCGAATAACCTATAACACCTGCCTGTCAAGCAATGCCCAATCCTCATTCTTCATGCCCTCTAGTTTGAATCCCAAGAGCAGCAAGTGTTGCTTCTTCCCATATAGATAGTCTTCTATCTGCATCTTTCAATAACCGGAGTCTGAACCATCGAATTTCTCGATTCCTGTCGATCTGCCTTCTTTTGCCATATGTGTTCATCAACCTCTTAACCCGGAGCTTTGATACTGCTTGTTAGGGATTAGAATGTGATCACGAATCCCGCCCAAGATCAGCAACGATCACACAAATCACGGAATAATAACAAAGAAGGGAGAAAGAGAGTGAATCACACGCAAACACAAAGTTTACGTGGTTCAGTAAATTGTGCTTACGTCCACGGGATCACACACTTCACTATTATGATTAAATGTTACAAGGGAAGAAGAGTTTTTGGGAAAGAAATACAAAATATTAAAAGAAAAATAATACAACTTATGCGGCTGCTGCAACCCTAGCAGCTTATAACAGGCGATTCTCGTATAGACTGATCAATCGGTCTAAAGACGGATCGATCGGTCTATTAAGTGGTCTTTCACTGCTCTCGGTTTCTCGCCTGTATACACCATCGATCGATCGATCTATTATAAAAAATAGTTTTTCTTCACATTTAACTCAACATGCCTTTCTTGTAGAACCATCTAAAATGGGATTGTAATTTTCACTCTACTCTCGTAAATGAATGTACTGAAGGTCGGAGGTGGTCACCAATCTATTTGTGATGATTTGATAGACACTCAGAATATGAAAGAACTACCCAAAAAGAATAAGGTAGTGAAAAATAGATGATAAAAGATAAAACACACTAAAAATAAAATAAAGTACAAACAACACACGAACAAAGCAAAAGAGAAAAAGAATGACTAGTGGGGAGGGGTAGAGAGAGAGTAGAAAAAATTAAGATCGGAGAGCCGAGGGAAATGAAAATCTAGGGAGAGGTAAACAAGAGGAGAGTCATCGCCCACATTCCTCTCCCAAGAAAAAAAAATCCTAGTTTTAACACAGAGAAAGAGGCAGAAGGGGAGATGGGAGTATACGAACAATTATATGAAGTCTTTAGTTTTATCAAAATTCTATTGAACATAAAATGACAATTATATTAACTGAAATTCTTACAACACAAAACTACATAGTTTTGAATTACATCAAGGTAATGAAGAGGATCATAATTTGTGAATAACAAGACTCTTGAATTCTTTAATGGAGATCAATATCAGAGCATTTAATACCTTTAATCAAACTGATGTTTGATACACTGATTCAAGTCTATCTTTTTTTTAGGCATATGCCACCATGTTCATTCATCTGACCATTGCCAAAGATTGCATCATCATTGTGGGGACCAAATTAACTTAGGTCATTTTTTAAATTCTTCTAACTGATATATCTAATTAGGTTTCATTTAAGAGATTCATTGCTGTTTGGTTCCTACATA
Organism: Heliamphora exappendiculata; assembly: GCA_034768845.1. Lineage (NCBI taxonomy): Eukaryota > Viridiplantae > Streptophyta > Magnoliopsida > Ericales > Sarraceniaceae > Heliamphora > Heliamphora exappendiculata. Next base: position 5,178 of record JAOTRH010169485.1, on the reverse strand, counting down.
AATATAAATATGAAAGCATTTAGTAATTTAGAGACTAAGGTCCTATTTGCTGTCAGATTTTAATTTTTACTATTTCTAATTCAAAAATAAAAGAAAATTCAACTTAATTTGTTTGACAAAAAAATTAAAAAGTCAAATTAAAAATAGCAATCCCTAGGCAACCTATTCAAATCCATATTCTATGCAATAATACAGCTCCTTGATAACCTATTTAATTAGTAACAATGCTTACTGTATGTAATCGTTATAATTAATTATATATAAAGAGAAAATATTATTCAATTTAAATAAAAAATATAAAAAAAAAACCCAACTTTTTTCACAATCAATCAAAAAATCTTCCAATAATATTTTCTATGGCTACTTACTAGTCAAGGCCTTAGTGATGACTTCTTGCAAAGGTTTGAGCAATTAATCAAAATATTTTTCTGTCATATATATTGTTTTTGCATATTTTTGGTTAGAAAGTAAAATGATTCATTAAAGTCACTACTAAAAAAAAGTAACTTCTTATGTCTATTAATTTGTCAAAAAATATTCCAATATAAGTATTTAAACTCTAATTCACTTCAAAATTTCATCCATAATGAAGAGTATTCAACTAAAAAAACTTTTTATATGGAATGAAATATCACAAAAAATTAATAAGTGTTTTTCAAATGGATTGTCAACCTAACATAGGATCTAAACCACAACAATCTCCTCATTTGCAATTTCATGACAAAACACTCTAAATCTAACCAATCAACTCATAACAATGATAAACATTAGAACACAAGGCAATTGAGTTATATACATGCAAGCTGCAAAACAAACACCAAACAAATACCACGTGAAATGGCATGTGATGCATAAAACTAACAAATTTTTTTGAAAAATTCTCCCTCTTAGCTTGATATCTCTCCCCCTTAGCAACATCTAGATATCTCTCTTTCATTTTGTCACGAATTGATAAACTCAACTAAAACAAAATTAAAAAAATAAAATATATATATATTTTAAAAATAAGAAAGACCATGGACATAGAACGACCGTAATTTTTTTATCATAACATGAAGAAACCAATAATCTTCTTGACTTAAAAAACAAAAAATAAAAAATAAATTTCATGCATAGTCTCATATCTTCTTGACTTAAAAACTAAAAACTCTATCAATTTCATGCATAGTCTCATATCTTGCAAAAAATAAATTCATGTCATTCATGTGAGTCAAAATAAATAGAAGAGAGAAAGTATATACTACATATTCAAGATATTGAATTTCATAAATTCCTTAAAATTGAAGTGTGTGTGTGCGTGCGTGCAATGACATATATCAACTCTAAAATCAACCTAGATGAGATTGATGAGGCTAAACCACATGCAAATCAGAAATATGAAATGTCATAGAAGTTAAATCAATTTGATATCCCATGCATATTTGTTGATATGATACTAAGCTCTCCCTCACAAATAGCTTTCATTATTATTACTTTTTTTATTTTGATTTGCTTTTACACACCTTTCATCAGCGACTTTTACACTAATTGCAAAAATAAGACAAACAAATATAGGTAGTCATTTTTTCAAGTCTCATATAGAATCGAACTATAGGGAAGAACTTAATGTGAACATAAGCAACATCAACATGAGAGTACTAACTTGATAATCAATCTATGAAAATTCAAAATTTGAACTTAAGTGTGAAAACATTGACATTGATGCAATCATGAAGGTGTACAACTTTAGAGAGAAAACATGTAATTCATATCTCAATTATAGAAATACAAAATTCAATTATTGTCAATATCCACATATAATTAATATCAAAATACTCTTTGATATATATGAAAAAATGCATAGACTACAAGAAGTTTTCAAGATCACAATGAAAAAACATTTTTTTAACTTATAAGATTAAAAAAAACATAAAAAAAACAAAATGCAACCAAAACTTCAAAGAATAAAAAAAAAATCTAAAAAGCTTATAGACTGATAAGACTCAAGCAAACAAACACCTAAGAATTATCTAAGAGAATCAAACCTAAAGAAAGAGGACTATCTAAAACACTTTTCCTTACCCAAGCAACCTTAGCCTTAGATCTAGGAACACTATGCAATTTTCAACAATAACGCCTAATATGACCAAAAACACCACAATGATAACAAATAGGTGCAAAATTACCACGAGATGCATAAACTCTTTTTAGTTTTCTACAGTTTGGATGAATATGGCCGAGAATACCACAATGATGACAGACTTTGTTAAATTTAGCCTTTTTTATTTCACCATGTGAAATGATGGTTTTACATGTCTAGTTTCTCCATTTAGTATTGGTTTTTGTTGAGGGTCCAACATTTACCCTTTTTGAGTCTAACACTTTTTCTTTGTCAGCTTGCACAAATATAGGTGCAACCGTCTTTTGAGTCAGCTGGTTGACCTTTTGCTTTGCTTTCAGTGAGTTACATGATGAGGCTCCAATGAATCCAAATCATGTCCTTGCCATCACTGTTTTTTATTTTTCAAGCATTCAATCCAAAGCAAGTGTAGCTACATTCCACTTCTTGAAAATAGCTTGAGAATTCAATAAATCATTTTTAAATTTAACCAATTCTAATTCAAGCACTTTCTTATAATTAACATAAGCACACAATTTCTTTTCAAAAACATCTATCCTGATTTTTTTGGTTTGACTCAAATTACACAGATCATTTCTTTTTTTTCACACTGGACAAGTTTCTCACACAAAGTCTCCCTATCTTACTCTAATCTCTCTATCAGTGCTTGAACTTTAGTAAGTTGTTGCTTGGCTTTTTCTTTTTCCTTGTCGCACAATTTGAGTATATTGACCAGTTTAACATTTTGTTCGGTCAACATATAACTTTCACTATAAATCTTTTCATAAACTTGTTGAAGAGTTTTACTTTCTTCACTATTATTAACATCTTCCAACATTCTTCATTAGTCACTGGCAATGTTTTCATCAGCAAACTTGGTGTCACTCTTCTAGACATAAGTAACAAAAGCAATAGCATTGCTATCTCTATCATTGAAATCATTCTCGTCACTCATGTCATGTTCACTCTCATTATCCCATGTGACAATGAACCTTTTTTGCTTCCTTTTAGGATTATTCGGACATTCTTGAACAATATGTCTATGTCATTTGCATTCACGGCGTTGACCACTAAATGGTTAACCCTTCGACCATTTCTTATCAAATCTTGAAATATTTCTGAATTTGTCATTATCCCTTCTCTTTTGAGATTTATCTTCCTAATTAGGATTTTTATTTTTTTTTTAAAAATTAAACTTTTTTACAAAAATAGTTATCATTTCGGGATCAAGTTCATCATCAGAGTCACTTGCAACATTTTGAGCAGAAATAAAAGCCATTTTTTTGGAACTTTCTTGTTTTAAATATATTTTTTCTTTTCTTAATAACTCACTGGTAGTGATTCTAATTAAAGTCATAAAGTAGATCCTCTGGTGTTTCTCAACTGGTGCAATGAACACGAGCTTCTTATTCAAAACAGAGTAAATGAGTTGAAGAAGGAATTTAAGTTAAATTCAAACTTATATTCAAACTTACAAGAGAAAATATACATTTCAACTTTGATTTTGAGCAGTTTTGTATTGGTGTCAGTGTTCAAATAAGAAAGAACTCTAATCTCACAATAAAAAAAATACAAAATTTTTAAGCTACTTATATTATTACACACTTTCCTTAGATTGTGTATATGAGTTGACCCAAAAGAACCTATCGCACGTACGAGGATGGCCCAAGCCCAACTATTTTTAAAAGTTGGCCCAAAAAACAATTAATCAAGGGCGCGTTGCTAAATATTTGATTAAAAGTTTTATTTAATTGAAACTTGATTTGTAAAAAATTTGGTTCCACAAATTAAGCCACTTTTCAAACTATTCAACTCATCAAGCAATTAAAGCTTTTTCAAAATTCTTGTAATTAATCTTTTAGCCGTTATCCACTAATTAAGCCAGCACTTAAATTTCAACTATTATTTTTTTTACCATCTATGGCTTGATTAGTGCATAACAATTCCTCTCCTTTCCTTAAAGATGCATTTTTTTTTGTTCTATAAATTGGTGAGAACTTTGGATTTAAGCACGGACATAAAATTACTGCTCTCCTCTTTTCATCTCCATAAATACGACATGTCAAGAAGTTATTCCTAAATTCGCTATATTTTGAGTGTACACTTATAGTTAATAGGTTGTGAATCTTAAAAAGTATTCTCCGATCATTCTCTGGCATCGAGTGACATCATTGAAGGATGCAAAAATACTCTTAAAGATAGTGTCGACGACATAGATTACAACAACAGGTGATATTATTCTTCTTTGTTGCTTCAATTTTATAGAGTTTTGTTAAATTCTCACTACAAAAAATTACACTTTTAGCGACCACTTTTGGCGACTAACATTGATTTTGGTCGCTGAATACAAATATAGGCGACTATTATTCGTTGGTCGTGAAATATACCACAATCGGCGACCATAGTTTTGAGTTTGGTCGCTAACAACACTTTTATTGTGACCAAATCTAATATTTGTCGCCAAAGGTCTAGTCTTAGAATGAAAAAAAAGGTGAATACCTTTTGGTGACTAAGTTTGGTCGCAAACAAACTCATTAATTGGTGACCAAAAGACTTTTGTCGCTACAGCTCATTTTTGGCAACCAAATTTACTTTTTCTCACCAAACATTTTGGTGCCAACGGAAAAAAAGCAGGAAAACATATTAGCGCTATGACTTTTCGCGACTAAAAACAATGTTGGTGGGCAAAGAGTTCGGTGGCGATCATTTGACATGTGGTCGTCAAATAGTCAAGTGCCAACAAAAAAAAGGCATTTTAGTGACCAAACAACATTTGTCACTAATGCACACTTGTGGCAAACAATTCTAGTTTTTCATAACAGAGTTTTTGGCGCCAATGGAAAAAAGGCGTGAGAAATATTTGGCGCCTATGGCTAGCGAACATATTTATCTTCGGTCGCAAATGAATTGGTGTAAAAAGCATGACAAGTCTTAAGGCGACTATATTGTAGTCGCGAATAATTGGCGATTAAGTTATTAATGATCATGGAAATCTGACTTTCAACAACTAACAACATGATTGGTCACTAATTGTTTGGCAACAATTTTAACGTAAAATCATGTACTTCGGATACGATACA
>JAOTRH010169484.1:5082-44010 GCA_034768845.1 Heliamphora exappendiculata | reverse complement strand
ATTTGTTTTAGAGAGAGTTAAAATAAAAATAGGTTTGTGTAATTTAAAATGAGTTTATATTCCATATCATAATAAAATATAATAACAATAACATTTTTTTTTTTAAATAGGATTATGGAGTGAAGTTATTACTGTTTCGGACGCCGTACCTAGTAGATATGGTAAATGAAAATCCGGGTCGGGTTCTGAAGCTGGACTCAATCCAAGATGGGATTGCTTGGAGAGGAATGGACGTCCTGATCTTTAACTCCTGGCATTGGTGGACCCACACTGGGAATTCCCAACCGTAAGATCCTCCCGTCTGCTTCTATTCCTGGCTCAAGCTATTCTCACCACCCAATATTCTATTTTTTAATCTAAATTGGATTCACAACTATTATGAGCCGTTCATCTCATAACACTCGCATAGAAGATCATTCATACAAAAATTACATATTACATATGATTAGATATCAATAAGCAAATGATGAAATTGCATTTTACTTTAAAAAAGGATCAGTTTAAACCCAAATCATTTATTTTTAAAAATAAAATACGATTCGTTCGAATATCTATCGATATCCAATTAACCTGAATTTTTGCATAAACAACTATTTTTTGTGAGACTTAGAACCGTTTGAATAATCGCTCATCTTATATCCATAAAATAGTCTTAAGGAATCTTTAGAGAGATTAATCCTCTATTTATGGCTTTGTATGGATCTAGATTAGCGGAGGGATCAATTTACTAAGTTATGGTTTGGGATAATTTATTTTTTTCTACTTATTTAACATTATTTATTTTATTTTTAATGAATTATTTTTTATTTTTCCGATTTCTGTCATTGAAACATAAAAAATTTGACCCAAAAAAATCGAAAATTTAAAATAATAAGTAAAATATTTTGAACTATTTTTTGTTTTTTATTTATTTGGCCTTTTTTTTTTTTTTTACGTTTTTAGCTTTTCTCATTCATACCAACCAAAAAATGTTTTAAAAAAACATATTTAAAAGATAAAAACTGCAAAAAGTACACTATCCCTTGAGAGAAAATTACATAAAAATGGAGTAATCCTATGGATTGATTGTGTTGCAGATGGGACTACATGCAAGAGGGAAACAAATTGTACAAAGATATGAACCGTCTGATTGCTTACTATAAAGGGTTGACCACGTGGGCCAGATGGGTCAACTTAAATGTGGACCCTTCAAAAACCAAAGTTTTCTTTCAGGGGATCTCACCCACCCATTACGTGTGAGAATTTTCTTTCTTCTAATCATTTAATTTATGTTTTTTTTTAATTATATTTTTCCACACTTACCTGATAATCTCAACATGTTGGCCTAGTAATTAAAGTTTAGAAATTAAGAATTTAATTTCTCTAATGTCACGAATTTAAAATTTTTTAAGTGTTATAAATTCTTATAGAACTAGTTTTATACGAAATTTTATTTTAAAATGTAATTGAATTTTTTGTTAGTGAATAATAAAATTATTTTTTAAAAAATTAATCAAAATGTACATAAATTAATCTGAATACTCTGAGATATATAAAAAAAAACACATATCCGTACATGATGCATATAACTACGCATCAATTTGTTATGTTAGTAAAAATCAGTCTATATTTATGTTCTTTTTTTATTTCTTCCATTTTTCTATTACTTGTTTCTATTTGTTGGTCTCTCTCTGATGGCCTATTTGGGAGCCAAGAAAATAAACAAAAAAGATTACTTTTTGATGGGGAGTATAGGAACAGCGGAGAGGAGCGGAGAGGGAGGAAAGGGGTTAGGGAGACTCGAATCGCTGACCGGGTGAGAAACCTATAAAGTAAAAACTATTGAGCTGCCAAGTTCCTCAAAAAAAATTTACTTTAGTTATGACAGAAAATAAATAAAAAATGACCATTGAGCTGCCAAGTTGTTCAAAAAAAAATTTACTTTAGTTATGACATAAAATAAATAAGAAAAAAATAAGAAAAGATCATTGAGCTGCCAAGTTCTTCAAAAAAAAAAATTACTTTAGTTATGACAGAAAATAAATAAGAAAAGACCATTGAGCTGCCAAGTTCCTCAAAAAAAAAATTTACTTTAGTTATAACAGAAAATTAAAAAAAAACTATTGAGCTACTAAGTTTCTCAAAAAAAATTTACTTTAGTTATGATAAAAAATAAATAAGAGAAAGTTCATTAACGACTTTTTTTTTATTGATAGAAATCAATAAAGAGTGTTTTTTCATCAAATAATAAAAAAAAATTATTAAAAAAAAAAAACATAAAATCTAATTTATTGACTTATTTTTTTGCCTTTCTAAAACTTTTTCGGTCAAGATCTTTTATTTTTATTTTTTCGGCTTACCCTAATGGGATGAGATATTTACCAAAAATAAAAATAAAATTAAATAAACAAATAAGTTACTAGTTCAAATTAAATCGCACTGAGTTGAACCGATTTTATAATTGTTTGTAAGAAGAGAAGTAGAATGAAGATAAAACTAAAATGGATATTCATATAATATTGTTTGTGAGAGCAGAGGTAAGGACTGGAACGCACCATCAAAGTCTTGCAAAGGAGAGACGCAACCCTTCTTCGGGGTGAGCTACCCGGCAGGGACGCCGGCGGCGGCGGAGGTTGTGAATAAGGTCTTGAGCAGGATTAAGAAACCGGTGTATTTACTCGACATCACGACGCTCTCTCAGTACCGGAAGGACGCCCACCCGGCAGCGTATGGCGGCGGTGGCGGCCTAGATTGCAGCCACTGGTGCCTGCCTGGACTTCCCGATACTTGGAACCAGCTCCTCTATGCAGCACTTACTAGTTGAATACAAGGTGCATGATTGGTGTTATTTTTGTGGTTTGATTATTGGGAAAAAAAGATCATTGTTTTGATGATAGAGATTTGTTTCAATTTTCCTAGTTACAAGGGCAATAAAATTTAAATGTACAGTAAATTACTTCTTTTTTTTCATGCATACTATTCATGATTGAAAGAAAAAAAAAGTTCATCACATTATCGTGCTTCAAATTAACTTGGTGTGATGAGATGGATCTCTTAGTATTAACTTGGTGTGATGAGATGAATCTCTTAGTTTCGACTATTTTAAAATCAATTTTCATGGGGCTAAATGCTCTAATATGCAAATGGTAAGACCATTTGTCACTACTCCAATCTTAAGAATCGAATCGATCGTGATCGGACAATGAAACGAAACTCACTCAAAACTTTGCTAAAATAATAAGAGTATATATAGTTCGGTCATGCTATATAGTAGAAAATACTAAAATTTTTTGAAAGTTGTGATTCAGGAGGAACATAAAATAAAAATAATAATAAAATATACATTAGTGAAAGTGATGGCCAGCTTAATGGTAAAGCTGCCAACAATGTCCTACTGCCCCAGGATCGACCCTGGGTGTTCCATGCCCCCTTCTCCACTTACCCTACCCAAAAAATAAATAAATATATATATATATATATAAATAAATAAAAAATCAAAGCTATATAGTGATGTACAAATGTATAGAGAACAGATGGAGAATAGAAAAATATGATGCATAGTGACATATACAAAACAAGGCCGGAGACAAAAGCATGAAAAGTAAATTACTGTTTTGGGGGTTGACTTATTTTCCTGTAAAAATAATTTATATCACAACGTCTGTAAATATGGTGAGTAGAAGGATATGACAGTTATCAATTCCTTTATATGACTTAGGAATTAAAATGTTTATAGTATCAATATGTTAGGAATTTAATTGTCATTTGTTTAAATTAAATTCTTTTATTTATTATAGCAATTCAAGTTGGATAATAATTGTAAAATTCTTAATGTGTTTAGAAATCTTATGGTTGGATAATCTTAGTGTTCCAATGTGTGTTTGGAACAAATTTGTTAAAATCTTTTAATTGAATTGTGAGTCATAAAAGAGTTAGGAGTCTTTTAATCAGAATTCCACTCAAGCTAGAAGATTAAGGTACAACCACAAGAAGCTGAAGGTATAAATTAACAAAGTTTCAATTGTATTGAAAATTTGATTGCTCGACTTTCAAACCTATAAATAAGACTCAAGGCCTGCCACGAAAAATAACTTTTGCACTCAATATTCAGATCTTCTAAAGACAATCAAAAGTTTCTTTTGAGTTTTCAAATTCTAAGATTGTTCGTGTTCTTTAACTTAGAAGGCGGTCTAAGTTCGTTTCGATGAAGAATTTTGCCGGTTAAAATTTCGATGATTCGTTACTACGGTAATCAAGTGGAGAATGGTGTACGTAGATTCGGCAAGTAAATTTAAGACGTTTGGATTGGAGATTCAGTTAAAGTCAAAGTCTGTAAATTGTGTCTTGTAACTGTTCGATTGATAGTATTTAATTTACTTGGATTTGGATTATTCTCGTAATTTTTATTCGAGTTTGAATTTTTCACATAAAATATCGCGAGCCTCTAATTTGTGTAATTATTTTATTTTTATTATTGTTTGTAATTGCCTAATTTAAAATAAATCAACAGTTGACGCTAATCCTCATTTCGCTGCACATAAAATAATTTAAATGTTATTTTTTTAATTACTATCAGAGTAGGCTCACTCGATTTTTTGATTAAAAAATTTATAATATTTTTGGTTTAAAAAATTAATTATAATATTTTTTTGATTAAAAATATTGTTGAGTGGGATCTTGATAGCCGTTAGCCATGAATTTGTTTGAGAAAAAAAATTTAACTATTAACTCATCTATGTGTTTTAGTCTTATGTCTGTGTGTTCAAGAAGGCAGCCAGGTTATCGAAAAAATAATGAATTTGATTGTGAACCTAAAGATTATGAGTCTCTTCAGCATGCATATAAAAAATTATATAAAAAAATTTTTAAATTGATTAAAATAAATTTGAAATTGACTACAAAAATAAAATTTATTGAAAAACAAAAAAAAATTGAAACAAAAATTGGCTAAAAATTTATATGAAATTAGTCAATTAAAAACTTTTAAAGTTATTTTAATAAAAAAATTAATTGCTGCTGAAAAACAAAGAGACAACTTAATTGAATTGTACAAAATTTATAAAAACAAAATTATTGATCTTGAAGAACATTTGTATGAAAACATTGAGTCAAAGAAGTCACTTAAGTTAAGAGTCGTAAAATTAGAAAAAAATATCTTAATACTTCTAATGGTACTCTCCATAAATTTAATACAAGCTCAAAAGTTTTAGAAAATATTTTAAATATGTAAAAGGTAGTGACTCATCGAGATGTGCTTAGATATACTTGTGAAGGTTCATCATCAAATTCCACAGTTAACAGTAAATTTGTTAAATCAGTTATTCCCACATCTGTCATTCAAAAATCAGTTCTTCAACTGATCGGTACATAAAAGTATCGATCCTCGCAAAATACACTATGTTAAGTCTCCAAAATATGTTTAATAAATTATTTTGTAGTATTTTTTTCAACAGTATCATCAGGAGTGGCTTAGAGGAAAAAATGATGTAAAACGAGACAAAACAGAGAAGAGGGACAAAAGTGGAATTTTCGAAGAAATTGCGCTTGAACAGACAAATCCAGCGTCCAGACGGATTCGGCCCAATAAGAATCACGTCTAGACAGAAAAGTTTCTGTGACAATTACGTCCTGCTGGACGTCCGGACAAAACAGTGCCATAAAAAAATATGTCCGGACGGAAGTTACCAGCATTCGAACAGAACATAAAAGTGTCCGGACAGAATGTTGGGTGTCCGTACGGGGTGCGCAAATTGAGTTTCACCTGGAGACTGCGATCATGGCAAAAAAACTCACCTATAAATAGGTGGGAAGAGTTCAGAATTGGAGGATCGGGGATTTTCAAAAAGTAATAGGTTGAGGGAAGCTCGGAGGCTAATTTGAAAATCTCGAGACGTGTCAAAAAGTTGAGGACGGAGACTCAAATATTTGTTCTTTTTTAATTTTTCAAACTTTCTAATCGCAACATGAGCGGCTAAGCTTTTTCTGTTCTTAAAGAATGATGAATCCCTAGTCGGTATTCTTAGGAGTAGTTTAAACTTGTACGTTTATTCTTTATTTTGGATTCAATTTGTTGTATAATTTGAGACGTTGACGTGTTTAATCAACGAGCTTTTAATTTGATTACTTAGTTCTGTTTTTACTTTATGTGATTGTGAAACCAAGATCATACAGCTATTATTTTCATACTTCGATATTCAAACGTGAGATATTCTATATTTTGTTAGAACGAGTCGTACTCCGGACGATCAGTGCCAAAAATCTTAGATAAAATATGTCGGGTTTAGATTCAAACTTATCATCTTGATAATCCTTATCGGTCTTGTAGTCGCAGAATGATTGGATTGAATCAGATAAAGATAAGTTAGAGTTTGAATGAAACTAAGAATCACTAGCTAAGGAAAATTCTAACCCTTAAGAATTTCTTTCTCATTCGAATTCTAAATATTTAATTTTCTAGTTTTTTAGTTTAATTAGAATTATAATCAAAATCAAAATCAAAATCAAAATCATTTTTTCTAAAAGAAAATAATTTATTAAATATTTATGAATAAATCATAATCGCATTCAAATTCTTGTGGACGATATCTAGACATTGTTCACTATCTTAAGGGTTAGTAGTTAAAATAAGATTTTAAATAATTATTTTTTGTATGGTACGACACAAACTAATTTTTAGCACCGTTGTCGGGAATTAAATCACGATTAAGATTTACTCAATAAATATTATTATTGATTTTCTAGTTACTAAAATGCTGCGATACATTACAAGTTTTCTTTTTCAGGTTTTCAAAAAATTGACAACAAGCAGGAATTGAAACAAACAGACGCAAAGACAAGCAAGAGGATCATCTCTGCCCACGCACTGCGAGTTTAAATTTTTGATTTGGCGTTCAATTAGAGAAAACTAGAATTAGGGGGCTTGTAGCCCATCCCTAGTATTTCTTTTGTGCATGCTCACCCTCTGATCATCTAGTCCAGTTTTAGCTCCCTTTGATTCTGAAATTGAACGCACTTTTCAGACGGCCCTAAAACCTTCACTCCATTCACACACCACATCGCCCACCATGGTTGACCAACAATAGCAGGTAAACACTACGAGATTGAGTACTTTACTCCTTCAGAGTACGTGTCATCATCATGCATCCAGCCCCCTACGGTTGGAGCCACACACTACGAGATTAAGACCAACATCATTCAGATGCTTCCATCTTTTTGTGGTCTAAGTAATGAGAACCCATATAAGCATATTGATGAATTCCTAGAGATCTGCTCAATGGTTAAAATCAATAATTTCTCTGATGATGCCCTAAAACTAAAACTGTTCCCGCTCTCTCTCAAAGATAAAACCAAACACTGGCTTAACTCTCTAGAACCGAACACGATCACTACTTAGGCCAAACTTCAACAGGAATTCCTAAAAAAATATTTTCTTATAGGCAAGACCAACCAAATTCAACGCGCCATCATGAGTTTTACTCAGCTAGACGATGAGATTTATTATGAAACTTGGGAACACCTTAAAGAACTTCTTAGAGCTTGTCCTCATCATCAGGTGCCAAAATGGCAGTTAGTCCAATGTTTCTATGACGAGTTAACTCCTCAACATTGTCAATTCATATATGCCTCTTACGGTTGAACTTTTATGTTGAAAAACGAGAACGAAGCCTAAACTTTTTTTGAAAACTTGAGTGAAAACTCACAACACCAAGCCTCAGCTTCTCGTATAGACCGATCCATAATGCATTCCACCTCAAAAGCCCAAGGCATATACGAGGTTTCTCAAACACCCGACCTAGTTGCCACCCTGACACAGACTCTGAGTCAGCTTCTATCTAAAGGTTCAGTCACAGCACCTGCTGCCCCATCCCCCGCTTTAACAGACCCATGTAAAATGTGCCCCAGTCTGGCTTACTTTGTAGCTAACTATCCTTCTACTATGCAATACCCTGTGTTTGTGCAAGAATAAGTCAATGTAGCCCAGGGATTCTCCCGTTTGGGTAACAATCCTTATTTAAATACTTATAACCCAGGCTGGAGAAATCACCCGAATTTCTCCTAGCGACAACCCAATCAAGGGAACATGTTAGCACCACCTATGAGACCAGCCTTTCTTCCATGATACAATCAACCAGCCTATCCACCTCCTATCCAACAAATCGCACCTCCACCACCACCTCGAAGCACTGCATTTGAGGATAAGATTTTGAAAGCTTTACAAGAGCTTGACACGAGAACTCAGCTTTTAAGCTCTCATTCTCAGTCTATTGCTAAGCTCGAAACACAGGTAGGCCAGTTAGCTGCTGCTATGAACCGACGAGAGGACAGCAAACTCCTCAGTCAACCAGTGACTAATCCTAAGGGTCAGTTTGTCATAGAGAGTCAGCCAACCTCTTCCAGTGGTTTCCACAAGCAGGTTCAGGTAGTCATTACCTTGAGAAATGGGCGAAAGCTTGAGACTCCCCCCGAGAAGCTTGTACCACCAGCAATTCCTAGTGAACTAGAGCTGTTTGATGGCTCCAAAATGGATCCGTCTTCCTCATCTCCTACACCATCAGCACAAGCTGACACACCTCTGTTGCATTCCAATCTTCTTAGTGACCATACCTCTGTCATCCAATTGCGCTAGATTCTAATCTTCCCAAAGAATCACCTCGGCAACGAATCCAATCTTTTCAAAATACAGCGGGCCTATCACGTCCTTGATTTATATGCAACTTGTGTTGAGACCTTGGCTTGCTGCTAAAAGACACAAATTAGATCTTCCCAAGAATGTTGGTTCATGAAATATTGCAGAGGATGTGAGAAACATAAGAACTCCACAATTATTGTCCCATATCTTATACATTTGAGCATACAAGTTTGGAGGTCTAAAATCTACAAATCATTTCAATCAAAGTTTGCTGCGTCGTAACTATTACAAAATTTCTAAATTATAATATAATTGAAACGATTGAGTTGTTGGATTATGTGCCTTCTAGCTTCACCTAGGTTATTTTCGCGGCAACTTAGATCCTTTTCATGACATCTCAACTCTTCATTTTGGAGCCTCATACAGCGACAGTTTGTGTGTACGTGAAACAGCTCAGCGGCGTTTGCATGCTCAGCATCGCCTCAGCGCGGTCCATAGTGACGTTTTCCACCTCTTGACAGTTCATCTCAACACCTTGTAAAGTAGCTCGATAGCTATTACGCATCTTAAACTGGTCATGCATGTTTCTCGGCAATACCAAAATTGGTTTTTCCATCAGCTTCTTGGCGGCACAGGTGGCTTGGTTTTTCTCTCAACTTCTCAACGATGCAAGTTGCTTTGATTTTCTCTCAGCTCAGGGATCATTCGACACTCTTTGGCTCTCTTTTACTTCTCAAGAAGAAGCCTTTCATAGAAGAAGCAAACCATTCCGAACTTGTTCTGGTTCTAGTTTCGTAACAAAGAAATATAAATGTAAGCTCTACCCTCTCTCCCTTTGCATGATCGGCATCGGATGGCGAAACCTCAGTTCAAAATTCACGCAGTTCATCTCCCATTCCCTTCTCTCACTAAGATCAATAGACATAGCCTTTCTTTTTTGGAAGAACAGTTAGGGCATCTCATTCGTAGGCATCTCGTCCCTCTCGATAGTTCAAGCGGTGTTGCTCGGCAGTTCAGCCCTCTCACCCCTTTGGTATTGTGGGAATATTAGCCCGCTTGCAATAGCAGTGTCGTCCGTGAATGGTGAAGCAGGGGACTATCACATCGTGAAATAGTCGGATGGGGAAATTTGATATTTTTGGGTTCAATAAACATTTTATGTCAGTTCTATTGTCTCTTCGACTCTCGAATGGTTCGACTGTGAAGCTTGGCAGCTCATCCTCAACCGCGCGTCTCAAGGTTGATAATAGGACGATAGAAGCCTGTGCGTTTGGGTGTGTGTGGGCTGAGGGGTGTTGGATAATGGAACTTGGGATAAAAGTGTTCCAACAGAGTGGTAATGATGGTTCTCAAGTTACCACACTGCTTTTTGGTGGACGATTGCTATAAAGTGCAGTTTCTTTGATTAGATATGATTGTAGTGATGGGACCTGCATAACACTTGGTAGAATTTCGTGGCAATACCCATGGGATAAAGGAGCAAGTTACTTAAAAGATTACTTGGTGGACCCGCGGCATGCCCTTGATGGTGGAGCCTTTCTACGAAGAACTTTGGAGTAGAATGAGTTCCTGAGTTCTCCTTTTTTGTCTTTCTCGTGGAGAACATCTCGACATCTTCGCCCGGCATCTTAACTCCTCAACGGTTCAGTCCTTTGGGGTGTAACGGTTGGCATCCCCATTTCATTCTCGGTTGCACGGCAGTGTAACTCTACAGCTCATCCTCTTGGCTCGCTTCACAATGTTATCTTGTTCGGCATTATCTCTTAGTTACTATGCAAAATGCTCTTGGCACACCTTTGCTTTCAAGATCCATTATTTGTTTAGCTCAGAACAGCACTTATGCCGACATTGGGCTACTCAACTGATCTCAAATGCTCGGTAACAGTCGTGTCACCTTTTACTCTGCTCGATTGCTCTTCACCCTGCTTGAAGATAGTTGCTCAATCATTTTTTACTCTGCTCAGAAATCCTCATTTTCATAAAAAAAACCTTAGCCTAGGCTAGGTGTCGAGCTCAACTCTTGATTTTTAGCAAAAAGCCCTATCCTAGCCAATGTGTCAAGCCCAACTCTCGATTTTCAGCGAAAATCCTAGCTTAGCCTAAGTGCCGAGCCCAATTCTCGGTCTTCAGGAAAAAGTCTTAACATGCTTAAGTAGGAGATTAGAATAATCACAAGGACTAGAAGAGCTCCCAGAATAAGAATAACTCATTAACAAAAAAATTCTAACATAGCCTAGGTGCCAAGCCCAACTCTCGATTTTTTGTAAAAAACCCTAGCCTAACCTAGGTGCCGAGCCCAGTTCTCGATTTTCAGCGGAAAATTCTAGCCTAATCTAGGTGTCAAGTCTAGTTCTCGGTCTTTAGCAAAAAACCCTATCTTGCCTAAGCAGAAAATTAAAATAATCTCAAGGACTATAAGAGCACTTATGGTTAGAATAGCCTATCAGCAAAAAATTCTAGCATAGGCTATGTACCAATCCTAACTCTCGATTTTCGACAAAAAACCCTAGCCTAACTTAGGTGCCGAGCCCAGCTCTCAATTTTCAGCAAAAAATTCTAGCCTAAGTGCCGAGTCTAACTCTCGATTTTCAGCAAAAAGTCCTAACTTACTTAGGCAGGAGATTAGAATAATCTCATAAAGTAGAAGAGCTCTCAGGGTTAAAATAGCTCATCAGCAAAAAATTCTAACCTAGCCTAGGTGCCGAGCCCAACTCTCAATTTTCGACGAAAAACCTTAACCTAACCTAAGTGCCGAGCCCAACTCGATTTTCGACAAAAAACCCTAACCTAGTAAAAATGTCGAGCCTAGTTCTCAGTCTTCAGTAAAAAGCGCTAACTTGCTTAGGCAAGAGATTAGAATCATATCAAGGATTAGAAGAGCTCCCAGTGATAGAATAACCCAAAAGTCCTAGCTTAGCTAGGCACTCCAAGTCCTAGTCTAGCTAGGCACCCAAAGTTCTAACCCGACTAGGCACTCAAAGCCTTGGCTTGCCCAGGCATGCTTCAAAGTCCTAGCCCAACTAGGTACTCAAAACCTTAGCTCACCTAGGCACGCTCCAAAGTCCTAGCAAGGCTAGGCACTTAAAGTCCTAGCTTATCCAAGCAATCTCCAAAGTCCTAGCCCAATAAGGCACTCAACGCCCTGGCTTGCCCAGGCACACTCCAAAGTCTTAGCCTAGCTAGGCACTCAAAGCACTGGCTCGCTTAGGCATGCTCCAAAATCCTAGTTTGACTAGGCACCTAAAATCCTGACTCGGTCAAGCGTTCAAAGAGACATAGTTAATTAGTCTTCATAACAAAATATCGAAGCACATTCAGCTTCCACCTCTTCCTAAAGAAGCATGAAGAAAATGAAAACTATTGTGGAGGAGGAAAAAATCCTCCCCTAATAGGATCTTATCAACCCATATTCCCACCATCTCATCCTGACAAGAATGAGACAATACATTACCTGACATGTTTCTCTCTCTCTCTCTCTCTTTTTCTCTCTCTCTCTCTAGGGTTTGTGAAGGCTATTTGCAAATTGCAATTGCTTTTGCTTTTCCAATTTGGCCACTTTCTTGTTCATTCCTTCTCAATCGTCCTGGACGCAACACCATCGGTTTGTAAGTGGGGGTGTTCGAATCTTCATAATACGGTGATGCTGTCATGGAAATTATGGAGACCTGGGCAGGCTACCTTCTGCTTCACCACGAAAATTCAGTTGAATGATGACGGCAATCTTCTGTTCGGGTCAAAGTTTGTTTCTCAAACACAACCTCAAGTCTCTGGTGGAAGAGTACCTCCTTGGAATTGGATCCCTAAAGGCTTTCTCACTAAGCATTTGCTACAATTTCTTGAACCTCTCCCTCCTAAAAAAAAAAAAAAAAAGTTCAGTCCAAACCCATTTGAATTTTACAAGAGTTCTACAAACTTGAAATTTGTTGTTCGGTAACATAATTTTACGTTTTTAATTAAAAAATTAAATTAAATTTAAAATAAAATTATTTGGTAACATAAGTTTTTAAATTAATTTTTTTGAAATTTATTATTTGCTAATTTAATTTTTAAGTTAGTATTTTTTAAGTTAATTATTTAAATAATAAAAATTTATTTTTTATTTAAATTATACAATTTTGTATGAATTGAATTACATTGAAATTTCGACTATTCAATGTTTGTTACACTGCAACCCTACTATAGTAGCATATTGATGGCGCGTCCAACCACACGTACCTCTAAATATAAAATTAAATTATATTAATATGAATTGAATTATTCTTTTGCACTCAAAATGTAAATGCATCAATCATTTATTTTAGAAAAATTACTAAAAAAGAGAGAGAGAAAAAAAAAGAAACACGCTGTTAAAAATAAACGAAATTATTTCAAAAATCCTTCATAAAATCCTCTGCCGACTTTTGACCGCTTATTGGCACGCGACACGTGTACTGACGTCCCCGAAACGTAACCGGTAAGAGCTGAGTCACCACCCTGAACCCTCGATTCCCAAACACGTCGCTCACCACCTCCCACCACCTGCCACTACCACCCTCACGTCGATCGGATCACCTCAAACCGACCACACTCTTTTCTACTTTATAATCCATCTTCTCCAATCGGATTTGTCATCTCATTCAACACCCAAATCTCTCACCATCTTTCAGAACAACAATGGCTTCCGAGAAACTCAGGAGAGACGACGTTACAGGCGAGAGTGATGAAATCCGCGTCGTTCCCGCGTTGACAACCCATTTCGAGTCTCTTGCAGAGAAAGTCAGGGGCTCCGATTTCCCCGGCGCCGTCGCTGATTCGTCGGAAGAGACGGCAGGTTTGAACGTCGCCTCTCGCGGCAGCGAGGATGGTGGTTGTGAGAAAGGGTGGGAGGAGCAAAGGGAAAGGAAAGAGGAAAGTGGGGGCGAGGGCGGCGGAGAGGGGCGGCTCTCGCTGGAAGAGGTTTCGGATTTAAGACAAACGGCGCAGCAGAATTCTATGGAGGCCATTAGAGCCGCCGAAGAACGGTACAATAAGGCCAAAGACTACGCCGCAGAGAAGGGAGCCAAGGCGAAGGAGACGGTTCCGTCGGTGGCGGAGAGGGCGAAGGATGTCACGGTGGAAACGGCTAAGAAAGTCGGGAGTTACGCGGAGGAGAAGGCGGTGGCGGCGAAAGACGTAGTGGTGGAGACGGGGAAGAGTGGGGCGGGGTATGCGGGGAAGGTGGCGGTTGAGGTGAAAGAGAAGGCGGCTGTGGCCGGCTGGGGAGCGGCGCATTACACGGCGGAGAAGACGATGGAGGCGACGAAGGCCGCGGCTAATGTCGCGGGAGGAATGACGGGGTACGCCGGGGATAAGGCGGTCGCTGCAAAGGATGTGGTGGCGCAGGCGGGACAGCGGGCGGCGGGATATACTGGTGAGAAAGTGGCGGAGGCAAAGGACGCCGTGGTGGCGGCTGAGGAGAGGGCGGCGGGATATACTGGTGAGAAAGTGGCGGAGGCAAAGGACGCCGTGGTGGCGGCTGAGGAGAGTGCGGCGGAGTATGCTGCCAGGAAGAGGGCGGAGGCGGAGAGGGAATTAGCAGCTCGGAAATCAGGTCAATCTAAGGTAGATCTCAAACGGAATTAGCATATTAAAAAGGGGGTTTTATTTTTAAGTAAATTAAGTTACATATTCATCATTTAAAACAAATATCAGCAATGTTATGCCCAGAAATTATCCAAAATTTAAAGAAGTGAGTGATAAAAGATTTACGCATTTCACATACTACTAATCAAATTATATTTTTTAATTTCCTAATTAAATATAACCTTATTTTGTACTAAGAAACTGCCCTACATGCACAGTGAAATGTCACTGTACATGCACGGTGTACAGTGACTATCTTGTTTTCAAAGTATTTTGACCAAATGGACCCTACCTGTAGCATTGTTAACCCTGAATTAGTTTTTTTCTTTTTTTAAAAATTTTTTTTAACTTTTAAACTTTTTTTAATAGGTAAATATAAAAAAAATGTCAAAAAAACCATTTGAGGCCAAACTAATAAATTTTTTTAAAAAAAATTTAACTAAACATCTTTTTTTTAAAATTAAAACAAACATAGGCTAAACCAAATGGGCTATTAAACCCGGGCTTTATTGCTCATAATCGTGGCTTTTTTTGCAGCCCTCAAAATCCAGACCCAACAACAACAAAGGGGCTGGCTTTAAAGCCAGCATTTTAGATAAAAATCCAACAGGAATAGATTGCCCAAACACGGCTTAAGAAATTGTAGTGCATAGTGACATTATCAGAAACTAGCAGCGTGTACGACTTAAATTATTTTAAAATATTAAAAATTAATGATAGGATATAAAAAAATAAAAAATAAAAAATAAAATAAAAAAATAGAACACAGATTTGGACGGATTATTTTAAAATATTAAAAATTATTTTAAAATATTAAAAATTAATGATAGGATATAAAAAAATAAAATAAAAAAATAGATCACAGATTTGGAAGGAGTGAGCAGTTCCAGGCTAATTTGTAAAGAGAAAGAGAAAATAGACAATTAAAGGCTGAAGATAATTTAGAAAATAAAAAAATTCATAGAACTTTAATATTAAGGAATACCAAATGAGCGTTTTCTCTTTGTAGAATAGTATAAATAGTATAAATCATAGTCACTCATTCTTTGTTTTTTAAAAAACATATCTCAAGTTGTTCGGAACATTCATGCATGCCTTCTCTTTTCTCTCGTCTCCAAGGTAGGTTGAAAGGGGCGAGTTCTTTCTTTCTATGTTCAGTCTCCTATAATTTTAGTACCGTATAAATTTAAGTGTTTCTTATGCATTGACAAATTTGCACACATGATGTGAAATGGAATAATCGAGAATCTCGGTCAAAAATAGAATAATTGAGAATCTCAAACCGAGCATTATCTTCTCAATTATGTGATAGGACGAAGTCCCTACTAATGGATTTGGATTTGTTACTATTTTGCTCTCCATGAGTATCGTAGTTGGAATAATTTTATTACTTCAAACAAAACCTAACTTTTCTTTAGCGTAAATTGCTTTGAATGAGTACATCAATGATCATTTGTTCGTAGAGATTCAGCATTAAACCATTAATCAACCTCATTAATCATTTGATATAGTATGTCGGTACATATTGACATGTCATTTTGATGTCTCTCAATTCCATTAATAGAAATTGGATTCACCTCTCACAAGGAGGTGGGTTTCACCGTGACAAATTTATTCGTGCGCATAGGTTTTTTTTGTGAATTTAATGGAGGGGCTTTCGGTTGTTATGAGTCTAATGCGTTTGGGGAATAAAAAAATAGTACCTCTTTTTTTCTTCTTCCTTTTTCCCCCCTCTTATTAGTGTATTGATGGATGAGGCTTACAGGGTGAAGCTGGAGAGCAAGGCACTGCCGAAGAAGCAAAGGGTCTAGCACAGGAAGTAGGACAGAAACCAGCTGAAACTGTCCAGGAGGTGCCAGGAGCGCCCGAGCAAGAATCTCAGGAACATCAGGCCGAAATGAGCCTCCAGGAGGGAGAAGAGGAGGGAGGTGGGGTATTGCAAGCCATTGGGGAGACTATAGTCGAGATAGCACGAACGACTAAAAACCTCATCGTTGGGGTGCCGGACCAAACTGGAGGGGAGCCCAAGGAAGGTGGACACAGAAGGAGTTCCGGTGAGTAGAGAGAGGGAAGGAAACAAAAGCAATGGAAGTGGGCGGTGAAGGAGGGCGGTGTTGGCTGCCGGTGAAGGCGGAGTTGGTGGAGGCCTTGGATTGAAGGTATTGTGTTGGTTGTGGCAGTGGTGGTGAGTTGTACATGTCTAATAAGTTTTCAGGGCCCGGGGTTTTGGGTGGTTTAATTGTGTGTGGTGTGTGTTGTGCTTGTATTTTACTTCTTAATAAAAGTTCCAACATGGGTTAGAAGAAAAGATTCAGAAAAAGAATTCGGCACCTAAAATTCAAAAACCAAAGTGTTTTAGTGACTGCAGTTTAGTATATTATATTGCATTCCATGCATGAGTATTATTTTATATTTTTTAAGATGTATTTTTAAGTAATAAACAATTTTATATCATATAATATTAAAATGTGGTCCCGATTAGTATAATAGTACTTATGGTTATTTGTAAAAACACAGGCTTGTGTTGATCTGTGATGTTTTGAGTACAGCAAAATAAGTAGAATCCTTGGATGGCTGCCTGGTTGTGAGGAGAGATTTTGTGGCCTTGTGGGTTTGATGTAAATGATCCAAATAGATTATTTGTTTGGAATCAAAATGTTTAGATTTATGTTACTAGTAATGACATGCTTGTTTCATTATGTATTGAACTTATTTATCCTTTTTCACCGGGTGAAATGGAAGAATCTCAACACTTTTAAGGGCCAAAAAAGGGTATTTTTAAGACTATGCTGCTCATTCGGCGTAGCTAAAGATCGAATCACTGTCAATTTGCTGCACATTGAGTCACTTGACGGATCTGGTTTGTTATTGCTTACCCTTACCACCACAGGAAACGAACGTCAAATTGCGTAAAAGATTCTGCATTGAGCCAACACGCTTATTGAAAATGTGCGTTCTTGAATCCGAGTTGATTCTGTTAAGCGATAAGTCACTTGCGGGGTGGATTCAAACTTGAGTTCTCTTTCTCCATGGAGATTATGCAAGCAAGTCTTTCATAAACCTGCCATGGCATTTGAAATCTTACATTCAGACCTATCGCGATCTCATTTAGCTCTTGATTTTGCTGGTCGATCGTTCCAACTTTCTTTTGATAATGATGACTGAAACTTTTTCCTTCAATTTTCCAGGAAAAATATGTAGCCAAACAATTTAGTTAGTTTCAAGGTAATACCTCAGAAAGCTGCTCTTTCTTGTCTTGGTTAGTTGTAGATGATGGATCATACCTAGAAGCAGACAGATTGGGCACATAAAATTTCAGTGGATGCTGAAGTAGAACAAAATTGGAGTGTTCATTTTGTTACCCATGAAACAGGGGAGAGGCACTTCTGAAAAAATACCTCCACAAAACGAAATACAAACCCAAACCAGCTAAATTCTTGGCAACAAAAACAGTTTAATCAAGAAATTTCATTTTTCTCACCATTCTCGAGGAATACCAGCTTCGTCTCGAGCTGAATAATTGAACGGGCCTTTCAACTCCACGTCGTACTCTTTTAACAAATCTACCAGATTACCATAGAAGATGCACGTATATGATAAACAACCCAAAAAAAATAATTAAAACAAATTTTAGAGAGAAAGAAAAGAAGAATCCATGAAACTTGTCCACAATCTAAACATAAACAGGATTATTCATATGGAAACGTATATAAGAATCATTGATAGAATTTAGAACAAAAGATACCTTTGAAAGTGGAGGAAGGAGCCCGACCCATTTTTCTGCATAATGAGACGAACCAGTAGACACCAACTGCTACATGTGCAACTTCTTCATCGGCAATCCTCGCCACAATGCTTGATGTCCTACAATCGCCAAATCCAATTAACTTTTGCACAAGCCGAGGACCAGCATCAAGTCCCCTAGCCTCCTACAGCATCAAGAAAGTAAATGGCAAACTTTACCCAACAAATACGAACCAAGATGAATCCATAACTCTGAAAAACATCAAAAGAAACACGCAGGTACTGGAATTAAATCATATAAAATAATACTTCGTTCACATAATTTAAACAGGTTTCCATTTCTCTTCTCAAAGCTACATACTAAATTCAGCAGGAGGAAACAAAGCTTGAAGAAACTCACAAAGCTTGAAGAAACTCAGAAAATAAAATATACGGTGTGAGTCATAGTTTTGAATACCGCACCAAATAGTATACCGATTTTCTCGTTAGTATGGTACATGCCGATACTAGTAAAATATCGTGTACCGTTTCGGATTTATCGCTATAAAATATTTTTTATAAACTTTTAAAAAATATTATTCAATAATAAATAATTTTAGTATAACATAATTATTTATTTAAAATAATATTTTAATTATTTAGTCTAAATTAAAATTTAATCTTACTATTTATAGTGAGATAACTAGTTTAAAAGCAATAAAATTTAGCATATACGCTTTTTAATAATAATTTAACATTGATTAGTCTTACAATTCTTCTTTTATCCTATTTGATGCTTGAATTAGAATATAAAAATTAAAACAAAAAAACAAGTAAAAAAAATTTTTTTAAAATAATTATAGACCGGTATGTAGCCGGTATAAACTGGTACAAACCGGTTTTCGCTAGTGCGTTTGGTACAGGCCGGTACAAATCGGTATTTTAACTGGTATGAAACTAAGTAGTTAGCGTACCAATTTTTCTCCAAACCTACCGGCCAGTACGGTACAGTAAGTGCGACTATGGTGTGAGCTAAATTCCAAGTCCAATCATAGCGGCCTTCAACAGGGAAGTGAGAAAGAGGATGTTTACTTGTCATCATTCAGAGTTCTAAACACAACTTCCATATTATCTATAAATATCTTGGAATGATTATTTTGGGACCACCATGAGTTAGTCAGCTCAGGGAGCTAGTTGACAAAGAACAAATAGAAACATTTAAAGGGAAAAAAGAATAGGAAGTTTAAATCAAATAAAAATTGTAAATCGATGTTTAGAGAAAAGATCAGTGAAAGTCATGTCTAATTTATTTTATCCCGCATGGCACATACACATCCACAAACTGAACAAAATCAAAACAAACTGCTACGAGTTAATCAAGTTTTATAAGTTCATTTTTTAAGTCATCTGTATGGAAGTACATGCAAAACAAACCCTAAATATAAGTATATAACCACAGAAGATTAGATAAAGAAAAACAAACAAAACCCAAAACTGCCACAACCACAACAAGCACAAAGATGCTAATAAATAATAAAAAAGAAAATAACAAAATAAGCAAACTAATTTTCCAAATCATTTCTACCTAATTTCTATCGACGCAATCGGCCCTTCGCTACATGTTGAATAAGGAAAAACTTTACCCGCTTCTGTTCGTGAAAAGACTGCTTACATGTAGTAGTTCAGATGTAAGAGGTAAATAACTTTGGCCATCCCAAGCTACTTCTCCATTCCACAGTCCACTTCAGAAAATACCTAGAATAACATGCCGCGCAAGTAACAGTCGATTGGAGCATCAACCACGATTTCTAATACTCACAATGCTTCAGTGATAATTCCAGAGCAAGCTTCTACAACTTTCAGTTTCAAGATGCCTAATGATGAAAAATTTCAGTAGGGTAGGTTGAATAAAGATAATTTTCACTTACTTAAATCTCAATGATTCATAATTATACTCATCCTTCTAATAACGTTTGTATTCTTGTGCCTAATAATGTAGCATCAAGTAGAAGCTTGACTCTTTCAGATGCTTGATAGAGTTCTCTGAAAATTCAGTTCTTTAGAAAGGGAAAGTACATTAATGGAGACAAATCCCTTGTGTAGCCAAAAACACCAATAAACAACTGGATAATGTTTGTAGTTGCTAGTTAGGCTATTCTCTCAATCTACTCAAGTAAAGTGGTTATGATGTAATCCTTCTTCATGATTTCTACGAACTTAAAATTTGGAGGCAATACTGGAAGCGAAGAACACCAAATATAATCAAAAGATTGGATTCCAACACATCCTGATATGATGGCACCAATGTGCATCCCTTTTGTGATGACTCTGTAAATCTTGCTACTGGCACCAAAACCCATATGCCATTTCCAATTTCACAACCTTGTGACCTTGTCATCTGAGCTTTCCAGCTGACACAGTCTGTGCGATGGAGTGTCCCTTGTGTTCCTTGCTTGAGAGGATGGAATAACAATATGGAAATGTGATGAAAAGCATGCAATGACTGAATTCAGTCCAAGATGGGTTTAGTCCGACTTCCACTGAATCTTGTCTGTATCTTAGGGAAATTAGCTACATGGTTTATTTTCGGACCTCAATGGAATGAATTTCAAATTTCTCAGGGGCCAATGGACTTGAAAACAGATTGAAATGTAAATGACAAGATAAAACTGGAATGAAATAGAAATTGGAAATGTTCGCATTAATGGAAAGAAACTGAGTACATTGAAGTACTTGAGAATTGAAATGAGCAAATTAGAAGCTAAAAACAAGAATTTGGAAATTAGAAACTGGCAAGTAAGAGCTAGAAAAACAAAAGTAAACTGCAAAATTGGAGTTGAACATGGAGTGGATTCGAATTTAGATAATAGGAAGCCTAAACTTGAGCCAAGTTGTTCGGATTGATTGGATGCACACATCGTTTGCTCATTTCAGTATTGCCTTTTATAAACTTAACAAACTAGCTGCTACTGGCTGCTTCAATCTTTCGCTCAACCACCTGCCCATTTTGGATTCATATCACTCCTTGCCTTGCTCTTCACGTGACGTGTTCCATATATTGACTTGGTCCTCATTCTCCTTTCTTCAATATCAAATTCTGTTAGCAGAGAACTCTTCTGGACATGCCATGTGTCCCTCTTCATTGTTTGGCACATATTCTGCTCTTTCTACTGCCAGATTCTGTTGTAGAAGCTTCCCCAATGATGCTACATTCCGTTCCCTTTTGCCCATATAGTCCCATGAAGATAACTATTGCCAGCATCATTTATGCACTCATGCACAGAAATTTTCTTAACTAATCACTTAATTACTAGAATCCCATCAAAATCAATATATATATATATATATATATAGAGAGAGAGAGAGAGAGAGAGAGAATATTCCTTAACTGTTTCTCTCTGGCACCTTTAAAGAGCCCGACTTTTTTTTGGAGTCTCTTTTGTTTTTTCTGAACTTTTTTCATATTTGGGTCAAAATTTTGAACTTTCCGAGTTCTTCTTAACTAGAGGAATCTAAAAGCAAAGAAAATAATTAACCACATTGGAAAAAAGTTTGCTACAAACAAAAAACAAAAAAAAATCATTTTTTGATCTTCTGCAGTTTCTTCCAGTCGGGTGGGACTAGAAAGAACAGTCAAGGATCCTTACTTTCTTAACATTCTTGGAGGGCACACCGTTTTCCTTCTGATTGGCAGTGGGGATTTGATCCTGATGGTCACTGTCAAAAGAGTGGGTTGTTGATCATGAGAGGAATAAGCAGCTTCACTCCTAGAGGTCATGATGAAGGTTTTATAGAAAGTTAACTTAGCAAGGTCTAATAAGGATGAAGGTTTTATAGAAAGTTAACTTATCAAGGTCTTGGTGAAGGTTTTGTCAATTTTAATAAGTGATTGCATTTTTTATATCATCTCTAAGTAAAATATTCAAATATGTCATATAATATATGAAATATGTCATGTCAATATGTCATGTCCTGCACCTTTGGATAACCTAAGTGTTGACATGCCCATAAAGTGTTCGTATCGTGTCGCATATTTGTCTCCATGCATTTAGGATAGAATATAAAAATATTAGAAGCATTAATAATAAATTTAAATTTCTTTCTTAAATAATAAAATTAAATTTCTTCTTTCTTATAGATACGTGCAAATGAAGAATTCTTCCATGACGACTGAAGTCTTAACCGAAAAGAGATTGACCCTCATCTCATCCCATTGGATAGTTCACCACTAAACCTTAAAAGGGATGAAAAAGGGGCAGCAAAAAGTACCATAAAACACAAATTCTATAAAAAGTATAAGCAATCAAGTCAGATTCTAGAAGTATAAAATCCTGCCCCATAAGATTTGATTACCTGAACTAACGGGATCGCAGCCAAACGTGCAGCAACATCGTCTGATGATTTCTCACACTCCCTCCAAAGAAGATTATGAGCTGGCATGTCTCCATAGCTACAGAAGAAAGGGAGGGATGGAAAAATTCACTGGCCATTCTATCAAAAACCAATGTACACAAACCAACAGCTTTTCTCACCTGAAACCAAGCTCAGCTAGTCTCTGTGAACACCAAGCAAAATGGCGACTCTCATCATCAGCCACATGAGCAAAATCGGCAAAAAAACCTTCTCCAAGGAGCTCAGTATATGGTGAAAATCGGACAACCGTATCCCATGCCAAGTCAATAGCATTTAGCTCCACGTGAGCAAGAATATGAAGCATATAAGCGTTAAGGGGCAAACCCGAGAGTTTGGGAGCTGGAATTTCCTTTGGGGATACCTGGTATTTTACAAATAAGAATCTGGAAATGAAACAATATTCATAACTACCAATTGGGATAACCAGAAAATGAACAGTAATCATAACTGAATGCATCACAAATTTATTTCAGGATGTTTAAACATTCTGTATTGAAATAAGTACCATATGTGACAACTTCTACAGCACACATGAGCCTACCCACAGCTTCTAAGTCATGAAACTGTTACTTATAGATGATTGGGGAAAAAATAAGGGGAAAAAAACACTAAAATGGCAAATCCTACTGTAAGTAACTATGGTCAACCAATAGACAAGCAATACCCACTTTTCTCTATCATCATAATTTAATCCTCAGGGAGTTAGCATTGGTTTGATAACATCCCTTAAAAGCCAAGTTTTTTTGCTTTGTTTGGCTTTAATCGCAAATAAGTAAATAAATCAAAAGTCAAATAAGTCAATAAGCCGGCTACCAAATATTGGGGGATGTTTATTCCTACTTAAATTATGGCTTTTTAGCTTGTAGTTCAGCAAGAAATTAAAAAAATTCAAATTAGTGTCCTTATAACCTTTTAGCTATATCTTCCGATTCTAAATCATAAACACCAATTTTACTATTTTAAACTATAAATTTACAAATTTTAACAAACATTTGAAAACTCTACTTAAAATCATAATCATATATTTTCAAGTATAACTTATAAATTCATAATTTGAGCTACAACAACCACATTTCAGCTGCAACAAACACGACCAAAACATATCAAAATAGCCTTGACAACAGAAACATACACACGCAGTGCAAAACCCAGAAACCGAAGACAAGATGTGATTGGACCCGTCACGATAAAAATATGAACCAACTCCCAACAAGTACAGAAACCCATCAATGGCTTTGAGCATCAGAAAACCCACAAAAAAATACCAATGGAGGTTTAGGAGGGCGAGCGGGCCGACGGGGAGGTTCAGAGACTCCGATCGACAGATTTTGTCGGCGCCACCGCGAAAAAGCCAGGTGAGAGAGTCTTGATTTGGTTAAAGGGTCGGCAGTATTGAGAACCACAGCACCCATCTCTGCCAACGAAGAGCACAAAGCAACTGGGCCGTCGTCATGTTCAGTTGCCGAAGGCGGTATCGGCACCGGCGGTTGTGGGCCGGCGGGTCCCCAGAACCGATCGTGGTTGAGCGGGCTCTGTCTCCAGTTTTGGAAACCAGACCATTGTGGATGATTCAACGAAGAAGAAGAAGAAGAAGAAGAAGAAGACGACGACGACGACGACAAATTAAGCGTAAGAGGTGAGGAAGGTGCGCAGCAGGCGCACCTTAGTGTGGGAAGCATGGTTTTGCGTAGATGCATTTTTCTGATTTGATGAGATCGTAACTGCCCTGTGCCCTCTGGGCTTTCATGACCTTATATTTTTTCTTACCTGTGTTTTTTTTTTTTTTTTCTAAACATATTATTTTCTAAAAAAATTATTTTTAAACTAGGGCATTGGGATTCGGTTCCCACATTAAAAAAGTGGCGGCAAAAATTAGATAGAGATGTGTCACGTGTTATTTATTTGTTGACTTATAATTTCATAATTAAGTAATTTAATTATAATTAATTATATTAATTTAGGTCATTTTGAATGCCATTGGCTATCTATTAGTATTTAAGTTAGAATTCAGTTATCAACTTATTAAAAATTTAATTTTTATAAAATTTTGTAATTATATTGACTTAGAGCTTGTAGGCTTAACTTTCTATAATTTTCTTTGAATAGAATAGTGGTGAAAATTTTAAAATACAGAAAACAGATAATAGTGTCGTCTGTTGTTCTAACTCGTTGTACTAGTACATTTTATGTGTATTGAACAGGATCACGTTGGGATAATTAATTTTATACTGATTTTATAAATTAATTTACACCACATTATTATTATGAGTGTTTATGTTCTTAATTTTAAAATAATTATTATTTGCGTATATTTAATATTCGTTATTTTGATTTATCAGATGGTGCGATTTTGTATGGGTCTATAATCTCGATGAGTTGGAACAATATTAATTATATCGTGAATATTAATTATTGAGAAATCCACATCCTGAAAGATCGAGATTGATGATACTTCTTTAAGGGAGTTTATAAATTTTAACCGAGTCAAATTTTATAGGTGAATTTAATTATTCGGCAGTCAAATAAATTAAACAGAAGGTTTTAAGAAATTTGTAAAGAAGTCGATTAAATATAATTATCAGTAATTTAATTTAATCGGCGGGTGTCGAAAATATTAACGTGGGAAGAATAAATAAGTATTTAATAACAGAAACTCGAATATTTGGTTTTGAGAATAATATTGGGAGTGCATTATAATTCTTTAGTGAAATGAATTATAATTAATATTTTTATAAAATTATTTATAGGTTGAGGCAAGATTTTATAATTACATTGGATGCTCATGTCTTATTTACTCCACAGGTTCCTGCTGTAACTTATTTATATGCTGTTATAAAACCTGAAGTCATAATTCATATTATTCTGTCAGTGATTAGGTAGTTAGGATTTTCATGTTATCTGAAAATCATAAATCTAATCAAGAAAGTTTTGAAAAACACGTTATATCAAAACTCATACTTTATTCGTGTTTAACATTCGAAAATATAACAGAAGGCTTATGTTAAAGATTTGAATAGAAGTCAAAAATCACGATGGATCGTTGACTGAAAATTATTGTAGTAACCGAAATCATTCAACCAGATTTCGAGAGGTGTAATCCTAAAACTAATTTTAGGAGTTTTTATCGAGTTTTTATTTTAATTGTTCGATATCAAAAAAATTTAATACGGAGCCTATTTCGCCGTTTGCCCGTTCGGATATTTTTTAACTAAAATCATAATATAATCTTAGACTTTTGACAGTTTGCCTCCAACAAAGTGTACTTCTCTATACAAGCGAGTCACATTTGCTTTTGATTTGGTTAGTGAAAGTGATCTATTTGATTGTGTGCACGAAGGAAGAAAAGTAGAGCTACGTTATTTTACAAAGCATTAAGCTTTTGTGGAGCACCTTGGGCAAAGGTGCAAATAAGTCAATGTAGAAGTACGAATATGCTGTTTGAGTGTGGTAGTTCGGCAATGATAATAAAACATCGACGCTGATTATCTTTAAAGTAATTTGCTAGATTATCTTAAGTTATGTCCAAAAATAAATGATGTAGATAATTTTCCTAGCACTGATGTCTAGGGGAAGGATAGGTTACCTGGAAAAGACTAGGTTAGAAGTCTGGGTTACCCAAGGATAGTAATTTGCTAAATTATCTTTATTTTTAGTTGGGTTACCCATTTAAATTTTTTATTCTATTATTTATTTATATAATCACTACTTAGTTGGATTACCCATAATATAATATTCCAAATAAGACTAGAAATTCCATCTGGACAACTATCCTGACTAAATCTACTTCAAAATTTGATTTCTTATGCAGAGTACAAGCTCAAGAACCGTTTATATGGGTAACCCAACTACGTAACTTGGAATACGCAGCCAATCAACAATGGTCAGAGCCACCAATTGTCTATTTAACAAGATATACGTGTTTTCCTAATATCCGACAGAGCATTAGGGACTGGACTAACAACAATGTCCTATGCGTCAGTAGAAATTTGTTTCACTTATTCTTCAACGACCCACAAGCCACACAGGACGTTCACTATATGCACCAAAAAACTATTGAGCATATTAAAAATAGAATAATTATAGAAATGACAAATCCTGACGTGTTATCAATTTCAGGAACCGGAGATGAAGTTGGATCGCCCCCTAAGCTTAATCCTTGAAGAACCGTCTAAATCCGAGAAGACTTCATGAGCAAGAAGCTTAGGACTACATAATTACTTCTGTAATGCGGTGAATTTTTCTACAAATAATCCACATGCATTATATAATGTTGTAAATGATTTAGCCTTTAAATTTTTACTACATAAAAATAAACTCTTGAGAGCACAAAAAGATTATATTGTTAATGAAAAATATCGTAAAAAATAAGATATTTAGGGGGTATTGCTTATATTGTTTTATGTAACAATGATACGTTATATTACAATGATATTAGTCTTAAACCACTATCCAAAAAGTAGGCAGATTATAATGTAATCTTTAAATTTATTAATAAAAATATCTATTAATATTGTTAAATGTGAGTGATTAAATGTCCTGATAACATTTTGAATATCTTATTTGATTTTTAATTTGTTCGTACCAGCTGTCTTCCATTACATAAAATTAGAATTACCATTTGAAATTAAAAATAAAATAATTCAGTGAACAATTACTATTCACTTGTTGAAAATTAAGTGAACCAAGTCTTCTTTAGATTCCCATGGAGCAAATGATGGGACTTGGACGTCTTTTACCATGTGAAGTTTATAATTCACAATTTCGATGTGGGAAGAACAATTACGTTTTTTTTAATTTTTTTAATTATTTATTTAATTTATTAAATGTCTATAAAGAGGGGGAATCAACCATGTTAAACCATCTGAGGATGAAACTCTGCAAAGCAAAAATAAAGATATAATTTTTTTTGAGTTTTTTATTTAATATTTAATTTATTATTAAATATCAATTGAGGGTGAAAAACAACTCTGTTAAACTCTCCAGACGATAAAACTCTGTAAGGTATAAATGAAGATGTTAATTATTTTTTTATTAATAATTTAATTTATTAATAAATATCTATTCATGGAATGGGTCAGCCCTGTTAAACTCTCTAGTTGATGAAACTCTACGAGGCATAAATAAAAAAATAATTTTTTTTAATTTTTTTATTAATTATTTAATTTATTATTAAATATCTATTCATGAAGGGTATCAACCCTATTAAACCCTCCGAGTGAATAAACTCAACGAGGCATAAATAAAGATATAATTTTTTTTAGTTTTTTTATTAATTATTTAATTTATTATTAAATATCTATTCATAGAGGGTATCAACCCTATTAAACCCTCCGGGGGATTAAATTCTGCGAGCCATAAATGAAGATGTTAATTATTTTTTTCTCTATATTTTTAATTTATTAAATATATGAACATATGCAGAATAAATATTGACATTTGCTCTGGCTAATCCATTGGCGTTGGGAGGGAATGATACAATACTTCAATTGATGAGGGGTAACGTTATCATGCGACGGTGATGTACAATAACATAGTAAGATGAAACTGAAACTAAATTCATTCCATTTATTTAATCATTGATGCATTGGATTCTTTCTGTAGGACCCCAAATATCCCATTACGACTAACCACGACATCATTCACGGAGATGGTCACTGTGGTTAACTGAACAATTATTCTTTTGGGAGAATGATTATGTCATAGGCTGAAAAGACTCTTCGACGCATAGCATCTCGTACGACCACCATGCAATCCTTTATTGAATCCACATAGTACCCTCAATCATGTGGGTAATCATCTACACTGAAAGCAATGTCCTAATTACCTTATGGGGCAGCTCCCCTTGTAACACCACGCGCTCACAGTCTCTTCTGTCCAACAGCCGACGGAAGAAGACTCCAAAACGGGAAGCATCCCAACTCATTACCCATGTGTACATACCACGTGCAGCACCTTAGACTATTTCTCCCAGAATTTTCTCCTTCCGAAAAAAGAAGTATTCGTGGAAAGACTCTACATAATGTTGGAAATAATTTCTCTTTATTTCACAACAGAGGTCAGTAGGCAGATGACTGCAAATCTCTCTAAATCGAGGAACCATTGTTATGGGACAAATACTCTCTACGAGACTCCATTTATAGTGATCAATGATTATTATTAAAGAGCCACATCTGTGTATAAAAATTATAAAATCAATTTATGTCATATCTACACTATTTGCTTTAATAAAACAATATATTCTTTTTATTTTAACTTCAAAATCCAATATTAATAGTGAGAAATATTAACATTTGATGCCTTCTATATCAAAAATACCACTTGAAAAAGAAAACATAATAATATAAGACGTCTGGCAATATATGTAGAATATAAGAAATACACCTCTTCGAGGATAACAGTGGATGAAATAGTATATTTAAATATAATAATATTTTGCAAAAGGAAAAAGTTTCCCCTTTTATACAATTCCACATATGAAGTGGGACCCACATTTTTCACTTTCCACTTAATATATTTACTTTTTACTTTTCACTTTGTCGGTGACAGCTGCCCTCCACTACATAAATCTGAATATAATATTCAGAGATCTCAATATCCCCTTCAAAATTCAAAATAATAGTGAAAAAAATATTTCCACTTAAAACTGTAGTGTATTTTTTACTATTTGCTTTTAAATCTTGTCGGTGCCAGCTGTCCTCCACTACATACATGTGGAATATAATATTTCATAATATAATCATTACCTTGTGAGATATTGTAATTACTTCTGATGCAATATAATGTATCACGTCTTCTCATTCTTCTCAGCAAAACCTATAATATTATAAAGATTTTTCCCCCAAGGAAAACTTTCGTGAAAAGTCTTTCTATGTGAGAAATTTTCGTACAATATGGCCAGACTTCTAACTTATACTTCTCTCGGAGGATTTAACAAGGTTGATTCCCCCCCTTTATAGACATTTCATAAATTAAATAAATAATAAAAATATATATATAAAAAAAAAATCACGTCTTCTCATTCTTCTCAGTGAAAAATCTTTCTAGGTGAGAAACTTCCATACAATATGGTCAGACTTCTAACCTATTATTCTCCCGGATGGTTTAACAGGGTTGATTCACCTCTTCATAAATATTTAATAAATTAAATAAATAATAAAATAATAAAAATAATAAAAATATAAAAAATAAAATCATGTCTTCTCATTCTTCTCAGCAAAACCTGTAATATTATAAAGGTTTTGCACCTAAGAAAAACTACCGTGAAAAGTCTTTCTATATGAGAAACTTCCGTACAATATAGCCAGACTTCTAACCTATCCTTTCCTGGAGGGTTTAACATGGTTGTGTTTCCCTCATGAATAGATATTTAATAATAAATTAAATAATTAAAAAATAAAAATATAAAAAATAAAATCACGTCTTCTCATTCTTCTCAACAAAACTTGTAATATTATAAAGGTTTTGCTCCCAAGGATAACTTCAGTGAAAAGTCTTTCTAGGTGAGAAATTTCCGTACAATATGGCCAGACTTCTAACCTATTTTTCTCCCAGAGGGTTTAACAGGATTGTTTCCCCTCATGAATAGATATTTAATAATAAATTAAATAATTAAAAAATAAAAAAATAAAATAAAAATATTAAAAATAAAATCACGTCTT
Source organism: Heliamphora exappendiculata (assembly GCA_034768845.1). Classification (NCBI taxonomy): domain Eukaryota; kingdom Viridiplantae; phylum Streptophyta; class Magnoliopsida; order Ericales; family Sarraceniaceae; genus Heliamphora; species Heliamphora exappendiculata. Next base: position 14,007 of record JAOTRH010169484.1, on the reverse strand, counting down.
CTCATTCTTCTCAACAAAACCTATAATATTATAAAGGTTTTGCTCCTAAGGAAAACTTCCTAGGAGAAATAGTCTCAGGTGCTGCACGTGGTATGTACACGTGGGCAATGAGGTGGGATGTTTTTCGTCTTGGAGTCTTCTTTCGGCGGCTGTTGGACAGAGGAGACTGTGAGGGCGTGGTGTTAAAAGGAGAGCTGCCCCATAGGTAATGGAAGACATTACTTTCAGTGCAGATGATTATCCACATGATGGAGGGTACTATGCGGACTTAGTAAAGGATTGCATGGTGGTCGTACGAGATGCTATGCGTCGAGGAGTCTTCTCAACCTATGACATTGTCATTCTCCCAGAAGAATGCATTGTTCAGTTAACCACGGAGACCATCTCCGTGAATAATGTCGTGGTTGGTCGTAATGGGATATTTGAGGTCCCACAGAAAGAATCCAATGTATCAATAATTAAATAAATGAAATAAATTTAGTTTCAGTTTCATCTTACTATGTTATTGTACATCACCGTCGCATGATTACGTTACCCCCTCATCAATTGAAATATTGTATCCTTTCCTCCCAACGCCAATGGGTTGATCAGAATAAATGTCAATATTTATTCTGCATATTTTTATATATTTAATAAATTAAATATATATATAAAAAAATAATTAGCATCTTCATTTATGGCTCGCAGAATTTCATTCCCTGGATACTCTTCATAAATAAATATTTATTAATAAATTAAATAATTAATAAAAAAACTAAAAAAAATTATATCTTTATTTATGCGTCGCAGAGTTTCATTCCCCAGAGGGTTTAATAAGATTGATCCCTTCTATGAATAAATATTTATTAATAAATTAAATTATTAATAAAAATAATAATTAACATTTTCATTTATGCCTCGCAGAGTTTTATCCTCTAGAGGGTTTAACACGGTTGTTTTCTCCCCTAAATTGATGTTTAATAATAAATTAAATATTTAATAAAAAAACTCAAAAAAAACTCTAAAAAAATTTACATCTTTATTTATGCCTTGCAGAGTTTCATCCCTCGGAGGGTTTTAACAAGATTGATTCCCTCCCTTTATAGACATTTAATAAATTAAATAAATAATAAAAAAATTTTAAAAAACGTAATTATTCCTCCCATATCGAAATTGTGAATTACAAACTTCACATGGTAAAGGACGTCCAAGTCACTTCATTTCCTCCATGGGATTATGAAGAAGACTTGTTTCCCTTGATTTTCAACAAGTAAATAGTAATTGTCCGCTGAACTATTTTATTTTTAATTTCAAATGGCAATTCTAATTTTATGTAATGGAAGACATGTGGTACGGATAAATTAAAAATCAAATGAGATGTTCAAAAATATCATTAGCACATTTAATCACTCACATTTAACAATATTAATAAATATTTTTATTAATAAATTCAAAGATTATATTGTGATCTACCTATTTTTTTAATAGTAGTTCAAGACTAATATCATTGTAATATGACGTATCATCATTACATAAAACAATACAAGGAATACCTCTTGAACATCTTGTTTTTTTATGATGTAGTCATATCCCTTGGACTTCACAATGTAATCTTTTAAATCTTGTCGTTGCCAGTTGTCCTCCACTACATACAAGTGGGATGTAATATTTTATAATATAATCATTACCATGTGAGGCCCACCTACTTTATGACGTCACCCACGTGATATTGTCGGTCACGTGGCGCGCCAAACGGCACGCAGGAAAAAAAGCTATAATATTATATTACGTTTTCCTCTCTTAATAATTACAAGGATGCCCCTACCAAAAAGTTTATAAGAAAGTATTCTCATTCTCATTTTTCTCAGTTGATAGCCATACAGTAAAACCAAAACCCCTAAGTGAGAACTTCTATAAATATGGTCAGACCTTCCATTTCCTTCAGAGTTCAAGGAAAATCACTCTTCCTAACATATCCTCAGTGCAATTTAATTGCACAATTTGTACTAAATCACATTTGGTCCCTCTTCCTACCATACAACCCTACCTATATAAGAGTTGCTACAGAAACCCACCGGACAATGAGCCACGCCTCCACATCCTTCTGCAAACGGAGATACAATTCAACATCACAACTCCCACACACTGCGACATCAAAAACCCACTTGTGGTGAATAAGTCTTTCCATTCAAACATACAAGTACCATGTTCTGATGCTCACGTGACATACTACATAGCAAAGGAAAAAAATTTCATTGACAAGGGAGCCTCAAGGCAACCAGGCGGAGTCCAAAGAAGACTAGAGATGCCATCTAGACAACTATCCTAGCTGAATCTACTTCAAAATCTGACTTCTTATGCAGAGTACAAGCTCAACAACCGTTTATATGGGTAACCTAACTACGTAACTTGGAATACACAACCAATCAACAATGGCCAAAGCCACCGGTTGTCTATTTACCAAAATATATGTGTTTTCCTAATGTCTCACAAAGCATTAGGAACTGGGCTGACAACAATGTCCTATGCGTAAGTAGAAATTTATTACACTTGTTCTTCAACGACCCACAAGCCATACAGAATGTTCACTATATGCACCAAAAAACTATTGAGCATATTAAAAATAGAATAATTATAGAAATGGCAAATTCTGACGTGTTATTATTTTCAAGAACCGGAGTTGAAGCCGGACCGCCCCCTAAACTTAATCCTAGAAGAACCGTCTAAATTCGAGAAGACTTCATGGGCAAGTAGCTTAGGACTACATAATTACTTCTGTAGCGCGATGAATTTTTCTACATATAATCCACATGCATTAGATTATGCTGTAGATAATTTAGCCTTTAAATTTTTACCGCATAAAAAAGAACTCTTTGGGGCACAAAAAGATTATATTGTTAATGAAAAATATCGTTAAAAAATAAGATGTCCATGAGGTATTCCTTATATTATTTTATGTAACAATGATACGCCGTATTACAATAATACTAGTCTTGAACTACTATTCAAAAATTGGACAAATCACAATGTAATCTTTGAATTTATTAATGAAAATATCTATTAATATTGTTAAATGTGAGTGATTAAATGTGCTGATGACATTTCTGAATATCTCATTTGATTTTTAATTTGTTTGTGCCAGCTATCTTCTATTACATAAAATTAAAATTGCCATTTGAAATTAATGTCTATAAATTAATTATTAACATTAAATTTAAGCGTAATTACCGTGGACGTGCTCCTTATCATCCTTATCCTGGACGCAAACGTTATGTGCAAAATATTTTTAGATATATTAAAGGGACTAAGAGGAGTGCTAAGAAACTACAAATATATGATGAACAGATGAAGGACATATTATTTAATAATAAGGGTGTGTCGAAGTTGCTTAATGAAATTATTTTGGCAAATAAGAGGTCTGATCGCCAATTAGATAAAATTTTTGTGAAGGGATAAAAATTATTGGGAATGTATCTCTGGGGTATGAGACAAAGAAGACTGATGCTGTACAACATGTCCTATTGTTCATCGTAAGTGACAATGTCCCATCAAATGCTATTCCGACACTGGACAAGATATTTATTGGGGTTGGTAAGGGTAATCCAGATACCTGAATAGTGGATCCTGATAAGTCCGATAGATTCCGGATGCTAAAGAAATCAAGGTATAAGCTTATCGGTGGAAATGACGGTGAATATGTTCGGCATGGAATATAAGTTGTGGATCGCTTTTGTCCTATTGATGTGTGGACAAATTATAAAGACACGTTGTTAGGAAACGTGAAAAGTATTCAGAAGGGGGCAATGTACTTAGTAGCTGCTACTCTTGGTGCAAAAGAGTGTAAATACACCTTAAGATGTCATGTGTACTTTAAAATTGTTTAGTTTATTTATTTCAGGGGGTAAATTAATGCCTCTTTTGTTATATTTTTATGTTCAAGTTAATGGAGATGGACGATATAAAAACTGGAGTTGTGGAAGGTGTATCAACTAGTGATTTCACTTTAATAGAACTTGTATTGTCTAATTTTTTTATCAATTGAGATTGAAATACGGTCACAAGAGTATTAAGGTGGATAAAATATTAATAAAGTATTCACCTTTATGTGCTCCCAATACCAATGGATTGGTCAGGATAAATGTGTATGACCGGAGGTTAGATGAAAATGACAGTCTGTAAGCTTATTTTGTATTCCTTGTAGATTATCAGTATGGGTTAATTTATTATGGGAATGGATATTGTTCTATTAATGATAAACAGGCCTCATGGGTGGTCAAGTACCACCTGAAATAATATAATATCAAAAGGGGTGTTACATTTTGTAAAATGATGGGGTATTTGAAATATTCTACTAGTGAGATGCCAGAAGATTTTGTAATGAGACCACCGTCAATCAATGTGATAGGAAAAAAATACAATAGAGAACATGTTGATGTTAGGAACTGTGCCCCTAGTAGTGCTGTTCTAATTCTCACCCGATCTATGTCTCTGTGTTTACCGGAAAAGAGGTCCAATCTATTGATTTGAGGTTTTGAAGAATCTGAATCAGTCATTGATGAATGCAGAGCTCGTCCCAACGTGTCGGAGATTGATATACGAAGAGGAGGAGTTGGCATAATGGAGTTGGATCCTGGACCGTCCGTTTCTGAAGTTAAAATTAAGAAATATGAAGTAGAGAGAAGGGGTTCTATTATCATGGACCCCCAAGAATTTTTTAATATATTAAAAAATATAATAATGAGTGTTAAAAATTATGATGAGAATAGAGAGGTAATTACAGATGAAAAGAGAAATGTTGTAAACAAATGAAATGTTTAGAAATTTTATTTGCACATTTGACAATTAACAATGTCTAGTTAATAAAGTTTGATAGAAATTTTCATTGATAAAGTCAAAGATTACATTAGAACTCATCGAGATTAATTTAAATTAAAAAAAATTATTTAATTTAATCTCAATCTCAATGGGTTGGCCAGAGTAAATGTCAATATTTATTCTACATATAGTCACATATTTAATAAATTAAATATATAGAGAAAAAAAATAATTAACATCTTCATTTATACCTCGCAGAGTTTCATCATCCGGAGAATTTAACATGGTTGATCCCCCATCTCAATTGATATTTAATAATAAATTAAATAATTAATGAAAAAACTCAAAAAAAATTTATATCTTTATTTATGCATCGCAGAGTTTCATCCCCCGGAGGGTTTAACAAGGTTGTTTTTTCCTCTCAATTGATATTTAATAATAATTAAATAATTAATTAAAAAAATTTAACAACCTTATTTATGCATCGCAGAGTTTCATACCCCGAAAGATTTAACATGATTGATTCCCCTCATAAATAGATATTTAATAAATAAAATAATAACAAAATACAATAAAAATTTATATCTTTATTTACAGATGAAGGACATTTACTCTGGCCAACCCATTGGGATTAGGATTAAATTAAATAATTTTTTAATTTAAATTAATCTCGATTAGTTCTAATGTAATTTTTGACTTTATCAATGAAAACTTCTAACAAACTTTATTAAATGCACACTATGAATTGTTAAATGTGCAAATGAAATTTCTAAACAACTCATTTGCTTACAACATTTTCCTACTCATCTGTAATTACCTCTATACTCTTATCACTATTTTTAACACTCATTATTACATTTCTTAATATATTAGAAAGTTATTGGGGGTCCATGATAACAAAATCCCTTCTCTCCACTTCATCTTTTCTAATTTTAACTTCAGAAACAGATAGTCCAGGATCCAACTCCGTTATGCCAACTCCTCCTCTTCGTATATCAATCTCCGACACGCTAGGATGAGCTCTGTGTTTATCAATGACTGATCCAGATTCTCCAAAACCTTCAATCAACAGATTAGACCTACTTTCCGGTAAACAATGAGACGTAGACCGGGTGAGAATTAGAACAGCACTACTATGGACACAGTGCCTAACATCAACAGGTTCTCTATTGTATTTTTTTCCCATCACATTGATTGACGGCGGACGCATTACAGAATCTTCCAGCATCTCACTAGTAGAATACTTCATATACCCCTTTATTTTACAAAATGTAACACCCATTTTGATATTAGATTATTCCAGGCGGTACTTGACCACCCATGGGGCCTGTTTATCATTAATAGAATAATATCTATTTTCATAATAAATTAATTCGCACTGACAATCTATAAAGAATACAAAATAAGCATGCAGACTGTCATTTGCATCTAACCTCCGGTCATACACTATTCAAAAAGTAGGCAGATCACAATGTAATATTTGAATTTATTAATGAAAATATCTATTAATATTGTTAAATGTAAGTAATTAAATGTGCTGATGACATTTCTGAACATCTCATTTGATTTTTAATTTGTCCATGACAGCTGTCTTTCATTACATAAAATTGAAATTGTCATTTGAAATTAAAAATAAAACAGTTCGGTGAATAATTACTATTTACTTGTTGAAAATCAAGTGAAACAAGTCTTCTTCATATTCCCATGGGGAAAATGATGAGACTTGGACGTCTTTTACCATGTGAAGTTTGTAATTCACAATTTCGATGTGGGAAGAACAATTGCGTTCTTTTTATTTTTTTATTATTTATTTAATTTATTAAATGTCTATAAAGGGGGGAATTAATCCTGTTAAATCTTTCGGATGATGAAATTCTGCGATGCATAAATAAATATATAAATTTTTTTTGAATTTTTTATTAAATATTTAATTTATTATTAAATATCAATTGAGAGGGGGGAGAGGAAGGAAACTCTATTAAACTCTCCGAGAGATAAAACTCTACGAGACATAGATGAATATGTTAATTATTTTTTTTATTAATAATTTAATTTATTAATAAATATCTATTCATTGAGGGGATCAACCATGTTAAACCTCCAATAGATAAAACTCTGCGAGCGATAAATAAAAATATAATTTTTTTTAGGTTTTTTATTAATTATTTAATTTATTATTAAATATCTATTCATTGAGGGTATCAACCCTGTTAAACCCTCCGGAGAATGAAACTTGCGAGACATTAATGAAGATGCTAATTATTTTTTTATATATATTTAATTTATTAAATATATGAACATATGCAGAATAAATATTGACATTTACTCTGACCAACCCATTGGCGTTGGGAGGAAAGAATTCAATACTTCAATTAATGAGAAGGCAACGTTATCATGCGACGGTAGTTTACAATAACATAGTAAGATGAAACTGAAACTAAATTCATTCTATTTATTTAATCATTGATACATTTGGTTCTTTCTGTGGGACCCCAAATATCCCATTACGACCAACCACGACATCATTCAAAGAGATGGTCTCCGTGGTTAACTGAACAATGTATTCTTCTAGGAGAATGACTATGTCATAGGTTGAGAAGACTCGGCGACGCATAGCATCTCGTACGACCACCATACAATCCTTTACTAAATCCGCATAGTACCCTCCATCATGTCGATAATCATCTGCACTAAAAGCAATGTCCTCAATTACCCTATAGGACAGCTCCCATTTTAACACCACACGCTCACAGTCTCCTCTGTCCAACAGTCGATGGAAGAAGACTCCAAGACGAGAAACATCCCACCTCATTACCCACGTGTACATACCACGTGCAGCACTTAAGACTATTTCTCCTAGGATTTCCTCCTTCCGAAAAAAGTAGTATTCGTAAAAACACTCCACATAATGTTGAAAATAATTTCTCTTTATTTCACAATAGAGATCAGTAGACAGATGATTGAAAATCTCTTTAAATCGAGAATTCATTGTTATGGAACAAATACTCTCTACTAGATTTAATTTATAGTGATGAATGACTACTATTAAGGGGTCACATCTATGTATAAAAATTATAAAATCAATTTATATCACATCTATAATACTATGTTATACTTTTTACTATACCCATATAGACAGAAAAAGACTCCAACTCTGAATATCCAAACTAAATTCTGACGTATTATCAATTTCATCATTTGGTTAAATTTTTTATTTTTTAAAATTGTCTAAAAACAAAAGCTAAAAATTTACGAAAATATTAACCAAGAAATTAAAAAATTACTAAAAACAAAAATAAACATCATAAAATCTATGATATTGACTTATTTGGGCTTTTCTAAACTTTTGTTCAGGTCAAAAAAATTGCCCATCCAACTCGTTGGATGAGAAAAGTTTAAAATTATAATAACTTAACCAAGTAATAAATTCACTTCAAAATAAACCAAAAATTAATTATCCAAAACCGAGATCCCCACCATCGTATTCCCTGGGCAACTCCCAGCTTCTCTCTCATCATGGATAGTTCCTGGGTTCAGACATTCAAGCGTTAAGTTCCTCTCAAAACTTTATTGTCGATCCCTCGAGACTCTATTAAAACGAGTTGAGACTCTATTAAAACGAGTTTATGACGAGTCTACAATGATAATATGATTCATTCATCTGATAAGTCCTGCATGATAGATATATCTATGCAAAAATTTAATTTAATCGGGTCCAACTTGATTATAAAAATAGTTATCACATTCTATTTTAGAAAATAAATAGTTTTTAAAATAATCCATTTTAAACAAATGACCATTTATTTTGTAAAATAAAATGTTAATCATTAATATACCTATCAATATCAAATTAAACAAAATTTTTACAAAGATGATTTAATTTGTATGACCTAAAAAATAATCGATTCCGATCATAACTCACACCACTCATAAAATGGAGAGTCTTGAAAGAGCTCTTTGAGAAACCCTAATCTTAGGAGACCATCACCCGAGATTCAATCCATTCCAGGGCTCCATAAACAGCCTTTCCAAGATGAATAACAGATGTAAAATCCAAACAAGAGGAAGGCTTATTAGCTTAACCCGACTTCAACCCAAGTTTCAATCCATTCCAGGACTCCATAAACAGCC
>JAOTRH010169473.1:0-12474 GCA_034768845.1 Heliamphora exappendiculata | reverse complement strand
ATGTTTGGTTTGGCAAAGGGCTGTAAAACCTGTTCTTACACATAAGTTATTTTTCTCCGTCGTCCAGTCAACTGGACTGGGTGATCCAGTCGACTGGGGTGGCAGTATGGTGATCTAGTCAACTGGATTAGGGGATCCAGTCAACTGAACCACTATTTTTGGGCATTTTCTATAAATATCATACGTGAGAGATATTTTGGGATATTTTCATTTTCATATCCGATTTTCTCTATGCCTTGTCTCTAGATTTTGATGGGCCCAGAACTCAATTTTCAGCGATCTGACATTGGATCCTTGCTATTGGTGCCGGGGGGGTCACATTCATCTAGACAGAATCTTGTTTCGTTGAGGTTTTATTTTTCAGACGTCAAGCTTTTGGCTCAACGGGGTAGGATCCTAGACTATGTTGTCTTTAAAGGGTACGTGCAGTTATATACTTTTTCACTGGTTGAAAATGCTTTAAATGTCATATTTTATGTTTAAACCTTGTTTGTTTGGATAAAAAGAATGTTTTGCGCTTTTCTTGGTTTATTACATAATATGGACTTGTGGGTGTTAATAGTTTTTAAAAGGAGGTTTGAAAATGAGGTGATTTGTGAAAATCTTGAAAATTGTATTTTTTAGAGATTTGGAGCTAACCCTCGGGGTTAAGCCTCAAGTTTTAAAACGTTTTGATAAAAATGGTGTAAACATTTTGAAATGTTGTTTGATCTCTACGGTTGATGGATGCTATGGCGGTTGGCCATTGGATCTTTTATACATGTTTAATGTATTCTTGTGTAAATATTTTTGTAGTCGAACTACGGGTTGGTTTTTAAATGATACGGTGGTATGTATGTAGATATCGAATACATGGCTATGTGCGTATTCAAATATGTGGATCTTATGGTGCATATTTGCATATTAGGGCACGTCTGAGTGACTGTTCGCGGTGAAAGACCCCGAAGATGCATATTGGGTTAGTATTATCCTACCGTGAAAGACCGTGAAAGAGTACGACATGCATAATGGGTTAGTATTATCCCGCGGTGAAAGACCGTGAAAGAGTACGACATGCATATGAACTGTTATATATGCTTTTTATATTGTCGGACATTGTTTGATGTCGAGAAACGGTGGAAAAACATATGGTTTTTGAGAAGTAAAACTATTTTTTTTTTAATTGTGAAGTGTTGTTGCATTGTTAAAATTCTTGGTTTCGAGGATGAAAAACCATTTTAGAGGCTTTTGGGAGTCTGATGGAAAACTTGGGGTTTTATGAAGTAAAACCATTTTGAGGCTCATGTGGTTGAGTCAACTTTATGCTATGTGAATACATATCCTGTTTTACTACTTTATAATCTATTTCTATTGGGCTTCGGCTCACATTATGGGATTTGTTAAAATCTTTTTCAGGTGAACATGGTCCTGTAGGTTGACCTTGAGGTGCCCGGAGGTGGTTGATGAAAAGACCTTGTTGTTTGGTCTTTGTTAAGTAGTTTATACCTTTTGTATAAAACAATCAAGATAAGATATGTAGCTACGAGATCCACTATTAGGCAAAATATTATATGTGATGATGAGATGCAAAATTTTAGCCTCAAGTGTGAGTTGTGAATAATGAGCGAGGGTGAAGTTTATGACGGGGGCACTTGTAACCATCGGCAAGAAAGTTTGAGGAGTAAAGTCTCATTCAATTATCCAACAAGTAGTGGATTTCGGACAAATAAAATCTCCACGACCAAGCCCAAAAATTTGAGCAATGTCTCAATCGGTAAAATTATATTGTTTTCCAAAGAGGTATGTGGAAAGATGAATGGTGGGACTATTGGCATGGGGATTTTCCTCTTTTGTATGATTGGCATAAAAAAAGGCGTGTATGTAGAGGAAAAACTCCTTTAGGTTGATAGAAAACATATGGACCCCATTCAATGCGAGCAAGGAGTAGACACACATTCGGGAAATGTTGATCAATAGAGTGCATATCAAAGAACTTAACAAAAATGGGTTCAAGAAACCGAATATGTGTTTTGTAGAGTGTTTCAGCTCAACTTGTGGAGACCATTTTTCATTTTCATCGGTGGTGTTCTCCCGTGCGATTGATTTTCCTTTTCCTCCTCTAGTTCTAGGAGGCATTGGCAGGATAGAGAGATGGAAAGGTAAGATTGAGAGGTTTAGAATGTTTGTGTGAGAGATTGGAATGAAATAAAACCTTTTGAGGGAAAAAACCAACAGTGTCTTTAATTCTCCAAACCTTTTTTGAGGCACCATTATTTCTTTTTACTGGGTAATCAAATTTAATGTGTCCCTTTTTTCTTGCATTGAAAATAAATTACATCTTTATAGATATTTCTTGAATATGAGTTTGAAAAGTTCTTTGATTCTTTTAGAAAATAATTTTTAGATTTGATTTTTACTTCTCTATTGTAACTAATTCCCTTCTTTATTCAATGACCTTTTTTTGTGCTCCTAAGAGTTTTTCAATGTTCTCTTTTCCATTTGTAAATTTGTAGATAATTTTTTAATAATCTTCTACTTTTCTTTCTAGTTCACAAGAAATATCATTTTTAATATTTTTACCTTTTAAGTTCTTGAGCTCTTTTCTTAAAAAATCATTTTCTTTTTCTAGTTTAGTGATCTCATTTTTAGAAATTTTTGTTAATTTATCAAATTTAACTTTTAAAATGACGTTCTCTTTTTCAAAATATTTAATTTGCAAACTATGCTCTTTAGACATGTTTTCTTTTTCATTTTTAGCATTTTCATTTAAAATTTTTAATTCCTCAATTTCTTTAGAAAAGTTTTTATTTCCATTTTTTAATTTTACATTTTTCTTTTCTAATTTCAAAATAGTTTTATGTAATTTAAATCATTCATATTTAAGTTCATCATATGATAGCATAGAGTAAGAAGAGCTAGAATTATTGCACGAGTTTGAATGAGAATTTATCTCTTCGTCTATACTTGCCATCAAATAGAAGTTGGCCATTTCGTCGTTACTTGAGCTATTGCTTGACTCGTTTAAATCCGAGTTATCCCACGTGGTTGCTTTCGTGGCCTTCTTTTCTTCTTTGAGTCCTTTTTGAGTAAATGGCATTCTAGCCTAATGTGTCTAGTTTTGTTGCAGTTATAGCTGGTGAGCGGTTCATCTTTAAATCTCATTTGCTTGAATATCCTTTGTTGAATTGTGTGACTCGAAATCTTCTTGGAAGCTTTTTGTCTCTTTTGACAAAATTTCCAAATCTTTTTGTGATAAGAGCCATGTCATCATCATCGATCTCCTCATTCTCTTCATCACTAGAACTCTCTTTTGAAGCTTTACGAGCATTGGACTTCTTGACTTTGTTTTGCTCGTTGACTTTTTTATTTATCTTGAGGTCGTATGTCAACAGTGATCCAATTAGCTCATCCAAGGTCATCACCCTTGGATTCCTTGCTTCGAAGATGGCTGTAGCCTTAGCTTTCCCAGTAGGTGGCAAGGCTTTGAGTATTTTCCTTAACAGCTCATAAGATTGGTAAGTCTTTTCGAGTGCATTAAGACAGTTAATAATGTGAGTAAAACGAGTGTATATGCTAGAGGTAGTTTCATCATCATTTATCTTAAAGCTTTCATACTTACTAATTAGTCTATCAATTCTAGAATTTTTAATATCTTGAGTGCCTTCATAAGTAATTTTTAATTTCTCATATATTTCTTAACACTTTTACATGTCAGTATGCGATTATATTAGTTAGCATCTAGAGCACAGTATAAGGCATTTATAGCACTAGAGTTTGTTTGAAGAAGTTTCATATCATTTTCATTCATTTCTTCTTCTAGTTTAGAAACTTTGTTACTTTCTACAATTTTAGTATGAGTGAAATTACCTTCGATGATTAATCTCCAAGCCGTACAATCCATGGTTTGAATAAAAATCCTCATTCTTTGCTTCCAAAAAGTGTAGTTAACACCACAGAAGATTGAAGGCCTTGTAGTGGATTGACCCTCTCTAAATGGGGATACACCGATGCCTGCCATAGATCTTTTTTCACAAAAACTTGTTAAAAAAATGTGATTAGCTCTGATATCAATTGATAGTGTACGTTTAATCCCAAGAAGGGGGTGAATTGAATATTTAAAAAAAAAATTCTTGTTCAAATATTAAAACTCAAGTATAGATTTTAATTTACTTACAAGAAAGTTAAATTCACAAGTTTCAACACTTCTTGTTCAAAAAATAAAAACACAAGAATAGATTTTAATTTCACAAGATTCAGAACTTCTTGTTTAAAGATTAAAACACAAGTATAGATTTTAAATTCACAAGTTTCAACACTTCTTGTTCAAAAAATAAAAACACAAGAAAAGATTTTAATTTCACAAGATTCAAAACTTCTCGTTTCAAAATTAAAACACAAGTATAGATTTTAATACTGAATGATTCAAGTATAAGCTATAATATAATAATGAAAACGAAGAATGTAAAGGGTTAGAGATAGGACACCAAGATTTTTGCAAGATACGGCACGGCCTACATTCTTACCTCAAGCCAACTATTATGAAGATTTTCGCTATCAGTCGTTCAATAGGCAGAGCAGTCTCTCTCCTTAGTATAGGTGGAGTAACCTCTCTTGAGAATGTCTCCTTCTCAAGTAACCCAATCCTTATAGGCAGATTAACCTCTCTTGAGAAATACCTTTCTCAAGTACAATAGAATGAAATGAAAGTGTACAAAGAAATGCTCCTTCAATGAGCGAATGAGTACAAGAAATTAACACACTAACTTACTCTCAAAAAATATATCAATGAATTTCTATGAGAATTCTAAAACTTTCTCTCTCAAAAAATATGATTGAAAAACTCAAGAAATTGAAGTACAAGAAGTAAGAATATGAGAGAAATGATTAGAATGCTTGAAGTGAGTAAAATCAGAGCTCAAGGGCTCTATTTATAGGCCAAAAGTATGGACTAGCCGTTGGGGTAAATGTGATAATGCCAAACTAGCCGTTTCAGCCAAAAAATCAAAATTAAGCCTACTCAGTCGACTGGAGTAGCTCATTCAATCGATTGGATTACCTTTCAGTTGACTGGACTTTGTGGGTCAGTCAATTGAACTGCTTTAGATCCAATTTCCTTTTTGGCAATCCAGTTTTAGTCAACTGAATGTTATGCATTAGTTGACTGCACTATTAAAAGTTCAGAATTTTTGATTTTCAAAAAATTTTTCCACTTCTTGTTTTGGAAAATATTTTTAGGATTCTTATGAGCTTCAAAAGATATAATCCTGAGTTTTGTAAATTTACATAGATCCTAATTTTGATACAAATGAAATTCTCTACCTGGTCTTCAATTCTTCAACTTTTGCCTTGTTCCAAAATCTTGTAGCAAAAATGTTTGATTTGAAATATTTCTTCGTAGCTTCCATTTCGTATCTTTTTTTTTGTTAATTAAGAGGGTTCCACTTCATATCTTTTTTTTTGGTAATTAAATGTAGCATAAAAGAAAGAAAAAAATACATGATTCCAAGGGGCATACCCCAGGCCTTACAACGCACCACTAAGAAACAAAACAAAGAAAAAAAAACAAAAGCAAAAAAGCTTTTGGCTAAGCCATAACCTAACAAAAATCCCCCCTGGGGAACAAACATCCGAAAACAAATAAGGAAGCCAATGTTGCCGCCTCATAACTGTGAACAAAAAAGGGGAATGAAACAAAGAAGTAGGCCCCACAACCGAAGCTGAGAAACCATGCTAAAACCCAACAGCTCAAAACCGAAGCTGAGCCAAGCCATGCGCCAGCAAAACTACCAACAACCTCAAAAACTGCAGCAACAATATAATACCACAAATAAAATACAGAGAGTGGAACCCTCTAAAAAACCAACAAAGAACAGAAAAGTATGGAGAGCAACAAGCCAAGGATAACACCCAGCAGCACTCCCACAGCGCTTGGAGCAGCCTCCAACCGCAAGCAAAAATGGCAGGCCCCATAACCGTCTGCCCAAACAAAACAACCTAAACAAAAACAAAGAAAAGGCCCAAACCAAGATCTTCCATGCTCAAAAACCCGCAGCAACAAGCCCCAAACACCATCAACAATAGCCAGACACCATCAGTTAATAGCCTAAAGTGCAGCAGAAGGTTCACAGGACCGAGAAACAAGCCCGCCGCAATAGCCCCAAACACCAAGCTAAAAATCAAAGCTGAGAGCCAAGCTGGAACCCAATAGAACAAAGTCAAAACTAAGCCAAGCCAGGCACCAACAATAACCAGCAACTACAAAAGGAAACCGCAGCAGCAAAACTGAGAGCAGTAAACAATATTACAAAGAAACAGATACCATAAAAACATCAAAGAACAGAAAAGGATGGAAAATCTGCCTACAAACAAGAAAGGCCAACCAAACACCACATAACAAATGCTATGGATAGTGCCCACAGCTAGGAGAACAAAATAGCAAAAACCACAAACTCTATGTACAAGGGAAAGGCTATGAACGACCCTCATAGATAGGAAACAAAATAGGAGAGATCCACAAAAGAGAAGCCAAAGAGGCACTTCGTATCTTTAATTGTGCTAAACATATATTTCCTGTAAAAAAACTCAATTTGCACAATTATATACTTAGGTTTGTTATCATCAAAACGGTCATTGAAGTCTTGTTAGGCCAACATACTCTTGCACCCCGTTTGCCTTCCTCAAAAAATTTTCCATCCAGTCAATCTTTTCCACCAGCGCAGACTCCCTAGACTGAGCGTTGTTTTCTTCTTTCACCAGGACCTGTTGAGGTACCCGAGGCTGGGGAATAATCTGTGGCCTATCGTTACCTTTGTTGTCATCCCAAAAATATTTTCTGTTGCCATGCGTATCGTCTTGTGGCTTATTTACCCCAGCAGACGGGCCTAAATTGTCTGAATTTGTGCTTGACATTGCACCTGAGCCTGAGTCTGCTTCTCAACAACCGTTTGTATGTCAATAATCACCCTTATTAAGGCCATCAAATTCACCTCATTCTCAGCCATCTTAGACTATTCTGCTATCTGTTCTAGAACTCTATAAAGTCTCTCAGTTGTTGATTTAGCCCAAACATGTGCTGACTGTGACGTTTACGGCTCAATGGTCTAAACCCGAAGCAAAACCTAGATCCCAGAAGTAGAATCACCAGTATCAAAAACTTCTCAAAAAGGAATTCTAATGACAGGTAGAAAACATCTCAAAAACCAAAATAGTTAACCACAAGCAGATACAATCGCTGAAATTGAAGCAATGCCCCTTTTGGGCTCATACTGACAGCATAACAACTGAAAACCTGAAAACTAGGATGAAGGGAACCAACAAAAACTCCAAAAGGAAGGTTTATCATAAGGCAAAAATGGGAAGCACCCCGCCAAGAAGGACAGATTTAAGCTAAAGAGACCGATTTAACCTAAGATTCTAAGAAAAACCAAATATCTCTTCGATAGAAAAAATAGCTCTAACTCACATGGGTCTATAAGACAAGATCCTAGACAGGGGTTCGAAAAAAACAAGCCAAAAAAAAACTAGGGGTATAAAATCGACAGCCCAAGAAGAACCCGAAAGAGAGAGGAAATCTATTCCAAAGGCTTTGAACCAAAACACAGGCACGACCTCGAGAAAAAAACCAACGGCCTGAAAACCAAACAAGGCAAAGAACAAAAACACTCGTAAGAACTCAAAGGAAAAACTATCCTAGTCAACAAAGGAAAACAGAAAGCCCAGGTCAAACTCGAAAAAAAGGGAACTAGCTTAATCTGAATAAACACACAAAAATCAAACCTAACAAACACAAACAAAACATACAATTAACAAAACAAATAATCCTACCAGGTTAATAGCACCTAATGGAGGGTTCTAAGCTACTATATGCAGAAATGGCCGATTTTAGTCAATAAACAAGGTACCTTCTGAATAGAGTCAAGTATATACCTCACATGCCTGATGTGGTGCAGGACATGGTCAAGCGGTATGCATGAACTCTTTTACCGCACCTATGAAACTGTGCTGCTAGTAAAGCTTGCCCGTCTTCCCAACATAGCCCTAAAACAGTAAACTAACCGGAGTATTAGGTCGACCAGGCAGGGGGTTGAGAACAATGCACATACATACGAGAATGCAAATGAAAAATTCTTATTAAGAACCAACGATGTTTTCAAGAATAGCCATCTTATTTGATTTTGTAAACTAGTCCCTAGTAGAGCTGCCAGAAAATAGTGTGGTGCTGGGATTTTGTGATTTTTGTTTGTTTAAAAAAAATTCAACAAATGTTTAGAAAATAGTTTAATATCTTGAAAATCAAATTTTGAAAACCCCTTTTTGTTGAAAATGGTGTCGCCACTTGATTTTTGAGAAAAAGAAAGAAAAATAAAAATATGCTACTGATTTTTAAAACGTTAACCAAAGAAAAATAATTCAGGGGTTAAGATACGAATTGATGAAGGTGTTAGGCACCCCGTTCGCTCAACCATGAGGTTGACCTCTACTAATCATCATTGGTTCTTAATTAGATTTCTCAAATACATACAAATATAGAAAATGGAGGCGAAGAGAGAACATTCTAAACAAATACAAAAAATACATAACATATATATATATAGAATACCAAATCAAAACAAATAAGAAAAGAAAATCCTAGGTCCCATGACATGCAATTTCTAGTTAAAGGATGTATGGAGCAAGCCCACATGCATAATTCAAATAAAAGAGTAGAAAATATGCTAAAGGTCACTAAATTCAAAATAAATATGAATTGCTAACAATATAACCTAAACTATTCTAAACATGATTTTAAATGAATTATACAAAAAATGCACATTTTCAAATATCATAAAAATTACATTAACATGTTCAAGTTTTATTAAAGAGAAATGTTAAACTAAAATAAAAGTTGTATAAAAATCCTATATTAAAAAGCTTACTAATAAAGAAAAATAATGAAGTTAATAACAAGAATTTTATGTACTAATATGACGAAAGAAAACTTAAAGATTTAGTCAAAAAAAAAAAAGAAAAACAAAAGGGAAGTTTACAAAAGAAAATTAAATCAAAATTAGAAGGAATTTTTGAGAAAGATAAAGAAAATGCTACGAAAAAAAAGGGTCATAACAAAAGAAAAAGAAATAAACCTAACTATTATTAGGGATTTTATGGATTTTATATAAAAACTAAACAAATAAAAGAAAAGTAAAATAAATATTATAAAAGGAGAAACTAAGTTATCATTAAAAGATTTTATGCATTTTAATGTTAAACCAAATACAAGAAAAGAAAAAACAAAAAAAATGCAATTAGAAGGAATTTTAAACAAAGGATAACGTATTAAAACAAAGTTATTATGTAATGACATAACAATTATGTAATTAGAAAATATGGATGTAATATTAACAATTACAAGAAAACAACCCTCTCCACATCGGCTGTACCGTGTGCGACGTAAGGTGCGACGCTAGGTGCGGAGCACCACGCGCTACCTCCGTCACCGCCGACTAGCTAGCCACCACTGCCCTAGCACTCCACCACCAATGGCGACCTCTTTGGTGTCGCCGCTACCTCCAGTGTTTCCTCTAACTTTCGGCCGCCGCGCTTCAGCGATTTCTAGTTTCCCTCATATGGAGATTTCACCTGCAACAACCATGGAAGCTGGCTCTTTGTCTTGTTCTATTGACTCAAATGAAGTTCGATTGAAGCAGAGGAGGGTTCCTCATCCTCACTCTAACCTATAATTTGTTCAATCTCCACAATCGAGTCTCCAAGTGCCCTCCATTGCATCTTCGTAACCCTTTTCAATTCTCTGCCATGCCCCTCTTAGTGTAGAAATTACCCCACAGCCTCGCCCTACCCAATCACATGTCTACCTTTAGAGGTTCAGTCTATATTTTCACTCCACCAGACCTTCTTCTCAACTCCCTGTTCAAGAAAACCCTAACTCTGCCATTGATGACCCTAAACCTAACCATAGTCGTTCGACTTATACTGCTTCTCCCATTTTCGCACCCAGTGAACCTACGCTTAAAGCCCCTCATGTATCAACCAACTTTATCCCTTCTTGTTACGGTTCAAGTCTACGTACACTACAACAGGGGTTTTAGATGGAAGGTGAAAATGAGCTCAAAGGCCCCATTGCGCAAGATAAGGTCTCACACAGTTGTGTTCCAGTCCCTCATCCCAACCAAAGTAAACCCAAAAAATAGTCCTCCTTTTTTTAAGGCTCATGCCCCTTCAAAAGTTATGACACTTGAGCATTTTCCTAAGATGCACCGTGGTAATGAAGCTGTTGTGGAGCTGAATGAGTCTGATGTCGACACTAATTCATGGAACCACTGTCTTATTGGGTACTTCTTAGATGGGAAAATTCCATATAATCTCCTGAGTGCTACAACGAGGGCAGTGTGGCAGGAGAATGCACCCGAATCAATTAAACAAATAGGTTCATGTTTTTTCTTTGAGTTCAAAGATGTAACCCCCAAGCTAAAAGTCTTGGAAGGAGGTCTATATTTCTTTTCCAAGCATTATTTGTTACTGACTGAATGGAAGAGAATATTTGTACCGTCTACAGGTCACTCATCTTCAATTCATATGTGGGTTAAACTTCACAAACTCCCGTTGGAATGTTGGACTGCCTCAGGTTTTGAAAGGATTGTTAGTACCATTCGCAGACCTTTACATGTTGATCAAACCATAGCAGCCAAGAAAATATTCAACTTTTCGAGGGTGTGTATTGAAATTTCCGCTAGGGATGAACTTCCATATGAGGTATTAGTGAAGATCAATGGAAATGCGATAGCTATCCGGGTGGAGTATCAGTGGATCCCTCCCAAATGCTTATCTTGTAAAGTGTTCGGCCACAAATGAAATCCTAAGCCTTCTCCCACCCCTGACAATCCAGTTGAATTGGTGATCACAAAAGTGGAGCAAGTCAAAGGGGGTATGCATAACCCTAATGATGATTGTAGCCTCATAATCGGTCATGAGCTTAGTAAGTGCAAGGACACTCCTATGGAGCGCCATAATGAATGGACTCGGTTTGATAAAGGGCAGGAGGATGTTTTGGCTTCTAGTGCAGATGTTTTGGCTTCTAGTGCAGATGTTTTGAGCAAGGCAAAGGAGTATACTAAAGATGCGGCTGAGGTGCCTAAAGATGATGCCACTATTGTGGATTTCACAATGCCAAATTCCTCCCAAGCACTTTCGGATGAGGGAAATAGTGAGGTTAAAGACGTGTTGATCCTAGTTGATGTTGAGTATGAAGCTTCTCTCTCTCTCCCTCTCAACAGAAGGCAAGGAGAAAGGAGTCTAAGCCGTCTAGTGGTAAGAAAAAAAAATGGTCTTTTGGTCCCGTAGGTTGGTAATTCTATCCAGCGGAGTTGGTAGGTGACTTGGAAGTTCTAGTGGTGTTGGCTGACCAGTTCATTGCTAAATTGGGTTTGGCCTCTTTTTCTGTTCATCCCCCGCTGTCAAGCGAGGGTAATGTGGGTTTATTATTATTGGTGGTTTCTTGTTATGCTGGTAAATGATGTAACTATCTGGAGTATTGTTAGGGTTGGTATATGATGTAACTATCTGGAGTATTGTTAGGGTTGGTATAATAAAAATCATATTTTTAGTATTTAATTTAATTTTAATAAAATTAAAATTTTATTTTATGAGAATCTTTATGAGCAATGTATCTGTATCATTTTTTAATGTTATGCATAGATATCCGATATTCTGTATAGTATTTAATCTGGTAGGTAGAGTACGGCTTACACACAGAAGATCAGATTTTAGGCTCTTGCAGAACAAAAGTTTATGTTCACAGTTTAGATGGAAATGAATATACTATCGGTATGACTGTAGGCAGAGTTTTAGTATGCATATCTTGAATATAATAGTGTCGTCTATTGTTTTGACTCTCTGTACTAGTACACTGTGTGTATTAAACAAGACATTTGGGGTAATTAATTTTATACTGACTATATAAATTAATTCACACTCCAAGATTATTATGAATAGTACTTACCCTCTTAATCCTGAAATAATTATTAATTTGCATATATTTAATATTCGTTGTTCTGAGTCATTAGAGGATGTGATCTTATATGGGTCTTTATTCCTGGTGAGTTAGATAGCGGTATTATTTATATAGCGAATATTAATTATTGACGGAATCTACGTCCCAAAATATCGGGATTGACGATACCCCCTTAAGGAAGTTTATAAGTTTTGACCAGGCCAAACTCTACAGGTGGATCTAATTATCCGGCGGTCAAATAAGTTAAGCGGAAAGGCTTAAGGAATATCAAGATGCCGATTAAATTAAATTGTCAGTAATTAAATTTAATTGGCAGGTATCAGGAATCTTAACGTGGGGAAAAATTGTAACCATTTAATAATAGGAGCTCAATGCTATATGGTCCTGCGATCGCCCGTCCAATTTTCAGCTAAGTTTGTCCAAATTTTTCTTTCCTTGGGTAAACTTATAAATAGTTTTTGTGAGATCCTCAATTTTTTCACTTAAAA
>JAOTRH010169462.1:0-12475 GCA_034768845.1 Heliamphora exappendiculata | reverse complement strand
TATTTTTAAGGAAGTCCAATGCTTCTTTTGATTCAGTAGATTTGCCAACCATTTTAACATAAGCAGTGCATAACATCATGTATCAGTTCTTCATTTGTAACTTTGGGTCTTCCTCCGCAGTGCATTCTTGAACATCTGCCATACATCCAACTCTTACATTCTTTGTTCACCTCTTCATTATATAATCTTTAGGAATCTCCATCTTAATTTTTAAATCATCAAACACTTTTAATGCATGACTGCATAATATTCTCACAAACTCAAAATTTCTACAGCTAAAATTAACTGTGCCATGAGGCACAACAATGGTGACTGTGTACTGCTTAGGATCACAACACAAGCTTATTTTATATTCACTCATTTGTCCAATTTTAATACACTCGTTAACAATCGCCAACAAAGATTTTTCATATTCATCTTGAAACATATATAGAATTGCTTCAGTATAAACACTTCTGGCATGCATTAACATGGGGACATTAACTTTCAAGATAGGTATTCTCTGACTCATGTAATAGTTTGCCATTGTTTCATTGTAACGCAAGTCATCAATTGCCCGTTCAACATGTTTAAAAAATTGGACGAAATCCAAATCTGACTTCAAATAATCACGAAGACAGAAATTGAAACTCTCACCGAGATGGGTGCTTTTTTTGCCTGCGGAATAGTGTTGCCTTCCATAAACCATAGCCCACTTCTCTTTCACTTCAAATAAACCTCTTAACCATGCATTATCTCTAATATCATACTTCTCCAACATAGTTTGCCATGAATTCAAGAATTTCTCTTCATCCCCACAATCATAAATGCACTTATTAAAATTCCCCATGAATGATTCTGATCCCCTAAACAAATGATTTGTATGTTTGAGTGCATTTTGATGTATATGCCATAAACATAATCTATGTTGAGTATTCGGCATTATATGCCATAAACATAATCTATGTTGAGTATATGCCATAAACATAATCTATGTTGAGTATTCGGCATTATCTCAAGTTTTGCTTTTGCCATTGCAGCATCTTGATCAATAAAAATTGTCTTCAATTTTCGTTGAGACATATACTTCAAGAATGTTTTGAATAACTATACAAATAATTCAGCAGTTTCATCATATAACAAAGATGCTCCAAAAACTACTTGTTGATAATGATGATTTAAACCAACAAATGCTCTAAAAGGTCAACATTCTTTATTAGTCCTATAAGTGGTATCAAAGAAAATCACATCACCAAAACAACTATAATCTAAGATTATCTTAGCTTCAGCCTAGAATATATTAGTAATTTAATCCTCAATGTCAATTTGCAGTGCAAAGAAAAAAGATGAATTTTCCAGCAATTGGTTTTGAAAATAATGTAGAATACTCCCAACTTCACCATGCTTCAAATCTTTCTTTCTTTTAGTTCGAAGATAATTCATGTGATCTCGATGAAGGAAACCAAGGTTTTCTCTGCCACCAGAACAACTTAACTATCAAATGCTAACTTGGGGTCGTATTCCAGAATTATCTGCTAACTCTATTTCAATTGCTTGTGCAGGATCAATGCGTCTTTGTGATGGCAAAATGTGTGCAATTGATACATCAACAATCTCATGGTTATGATTTGGCTTCAAATCAATAATATGATACTTATCATTAGTTCTCAAATCAATAGTCATGTGTGCCTCATAACCTGTTCTAATTTCCTTCCTTGGTTTCTTGATATTTTTAGCCCGCTTATCATTTTTTCGGTAGCCATGTTTGAAGCACACAAATTTTCTATTTGTTATTAGACCTGTGTCTTTACTTCTCTTTCCATATTCTCTTCTGATATTGAAACCAACTCCTTTAGCATATTTATTGTACCAATTATACACATCTTCATCTAACTTAAACTCCAACTGAAAATATGAAACAGTGCCAATTGCAGTCATACTTGCTACTTCCAGCATCCACTTTTTGAACTGAAATGTAAATACAAATTGTCAGATTAAAGGATTAAAGAGAGTTCTAGTGATAGAATTTTAGAGAAAGAAGGCTGTTAAATTGAAATGAGCTTAGAGGTAAAATTATAGATGTATGTATAATATATATGGCAGGAACTTCGGTTGGCGAGAATAGAAAACATGGGTTGATGAAGGCGGCTGTTGAGGAGCTCCTTATTAGCGGGAATAAAAAAACAAAGAGAAGGTGGCTGTTGAGTGCTGATGAAGGGTCTGGAGAGGATGTTTGCCCCATGGGTTTAGGGGAGGGAAATCCATTAGCTTGTTGACATGAGAGTAGTGGCAATGATTTCTAAGCTAAATGAGACATTTGTTGTAGCAGTGAAAATTTAGAAATGTCTAATTTTCTAGGGAGGCATTTTTTTTGTATTACTAAAATTGTATCATTTTATGCAATGAGTTATTTAGTGCCAAAATAAGATATTTGTGTTATTTTCTTACACAAATGTCTTATTTGTTTAAAATGTCTCATTTTCTTACACAATATTTGTTAGAAATATTTCATTTTCTAGTAAGACATTTTTTTTTTGCATTACTATAATGTCTCATTTTATGTCATAAAACATTTGCTTCCAATGAGACATTTAATGTTGAAATAAGACATTTGTTTCATTTTTCTACACAAATATCTCATTTGTTAAAAATATCTCATTTTTTTGCACAATATATGTTGAAAATGTCTTATTTTATGCAATGAGATATTTTATTTTCTTGCATAAATGTCTTATTTGTTGTATATGTCTTATTTTCTTGCATTGTCTCATTTTTTATAACAAATTTTCTCATTTCTAATGGTGATGGCATTCTGGTGGTGGTGGTGCTGTTGCTGCTGGTGGCAGCGGCGGCGATGGTTGTCACAACCTGAACTTTAGAAAATATTCTAAATATAAGTCATTTAAATTTTAGCAGAGTTTTTTCTATTTTTCGAATAAATCCACGATATAACCGTTTAAACAAAACAACCTATATAACGTACATCACAATAAAGTATATAAATGCTTTATATTCGGCTTCAACTCTAGCATAATCTCCAATAAAGTAAATAAAATTACTATGATGCTCTCGAATTCGAAGCACGTGAATCACCTTAGAAGATCCACCAAGAAAAGCCCCACCAAAAGAAACTTTAATAAAACTTAATTTTTATATTCAAATTTTTTTTTATAAAAATACGAGTCTAAACAATTTTCAAATGGGAGTTAAATAAAAAGAAACAAAGATTTGCAAGACTTCAATTTATTGTAAAAAAGGGTCCTGGAATGAGCCCGTATAAAGGTAGAATTTAATTAAAAAAATTAAAATTTTGATTCAACAGGCGAGTTTGCTCGAACGGACTGGCCACTACTCGAAGGGCAACTTGCTGAGAGCAAACTTGAAAAGCTTCGTTCGGCAATTTTAAACTTTTACTCAAATCTCTTCTCATGAACATGCATTCTAAGGTATAAAACTTATATAAAAACAACCTTACATCGTACAAACATGCCAAATCCATGTTTGTATTCTCACATGAGTCATACAAGATCAAATCCAACTTCAAGGTGTATGGAGGTGTAAAAATGGTTTGGCGTGAGTGGTCCGAGATCTGCTACGGTGTAGATTCGGCTTGACACACCAAAATCCTGAGCACGCCTGAGTCCGTACATGTATTTTTCGGATCTAGGCCTAACTTCTTGAACCCGTGGGCCAACTCGGCCCAAGCCCGAGGCCCAAATTTCTTATTATATTTAATTATTTATGTATTATAATAAACTTAATATTTTTATTATAGCATAACTTAACATAATAATTTATTATAAATATTAGTTCATAACATAATTTGTAAACTAATATTAATACATGACAAATAAACTAATTTATAAACCTATAATAAATTAATAAATTTATAAATTTATAGTAATATAAACGTATAAAATTTTTATTGCTGATGCCTCTAACCTCAAACTAATTTATAAACCTATAATAAATTAATAAATTTATAGTAATATAAACTTATAAAATTTTTGCTTGTGATGTCTCTAACCTCAAACTAATAAAGTATAAACTTATAATAAACTAATAAAAAATTATAAACTTATAAATTAATAACTAATAAAGTATAAACTTATAATAAATTAATAACTTATAATAAACCATAAAGTAATAAACTAATCAATTAATATTATACTATAAACTTATAAACTAAGTAACTAAAAAACTAATAAAATTATAAATTTATAATAAAATAATTAACTAATTAATAAACTTATAATAAAGTATAAATTTAATAATTTATAGTCTTATACAACAAGTTAATAACTAAAAAATAAAAAATAAATAAATAACTGGCAAAAAGTTCGTAAAAAGTCCTACCCGAGACCCGAGTACTAAACCCGAACCCTATACCTCTTGGGACTGGGCCGACCCCTCCCCCAAAAAGTCTGGCCCGGTCCTGTTCGAATTTTGACGAGAGCCCATCGGGCCAAGGCCTTAGCCTATTTGAGCCACGGCTGAGCTGGGCTAAAATTACACCCCTAATGGTATACAATTTCAAAGTCCAATTTAACTTTATAAGTCCAAAAATCATGGAGTCATCTATAAAGAGTATAAATACATGATTTAAAAAAATTCCAAGTTAAATGTACTTTTAATTTCATTAAGGTTCAAAAGTGTGTGCAAAACCAGAACCTCATTCATTAATGAAATTTCATTCACGCACCACCAGAACCTCGTTTAAGACCTCACGACTGATAACTACAAAATCGCAAATTTCATTAATACTGAAGTCAAGAGGACACTTAGTCTTGAGCAAAAACAACCAATATCTAGTTTAAGGGAAAGGAACTCATTCGGACTATAGGATGGTTTACCACGATGCCAGATTTTTAAGCAAAACAATAGCTCTTAAAAAAAAATTCCAATCATGACGAGAATACAGCTAAATAGTGATTATGGTCTCATAACATCCAAAACTGGGGTCAGAGAGTATCAATACAAAAGACATCTCACGTCGATAGGAAAAACCAAACCAAAGATGTAACAATCAAATGAGTAGCACTCAACAAGCTAGAACATTAAACTTACATCTTTAAGCCTAACAAGGACTGCATAGCAAATTAGCCACCAGAGCAAGAACGACAATGCTCCGGCGTGGAAACATAATCTCTTATGAACAAAAAGTCTTAATGACACCCCAAAGAATAGAGTTACTCAACCAAACTAAACATTCAACATGGGTTCGAGCATAAGGATTGAGCAAATAGGAGGATACAAACACTTTCCTTCATCATCGCATGATTGTTCACTTGAAACCACGAATCACTAACCACCCAAAGAAGCAAACCACAAATTTGTTAAACCCAACATGAAACACGCCCACTCAACTGGAAAGAGCTACCAAGCTTTGGCTGAAACCACTTAAGGCTAAGCATAAAAACCATATAATACGATTCGCATACACCATTTTGCCCCTCTAACACTTACACCCAAACACTTAATCATTAAACGTATTCATGCCAACCACCCAACCTAAACTGGCATACAATATCGCCGAAATTAACGAGATCATAATCTGTCTCAAATTTCTCACGATAGACTCTAAGCATCTCCACAAAGGGACTTCTCCTTCAAACGAACAAGAATTTCATGCTCCAACCTAGGCTAACAAGTTGATTCTAAGAGATCACAACGGTGAAGATTCTCCCAAACCTATACTCCTTGTAACTCACGTCTAAATTGTATCCTCACCGAAACCTCACGATCCTTTGTAACATAACTTGTATCCTAGCCTAAAGCAAGTAACCCAAATGTCAACTCCAAGAAAACTCAAAAGCTTTTAACACCGAACAAGGCACCAATTCGGACCTATAAAGGACCATTAGGAATTTGTAATGCGCACAGCACGGCCAAAGAACTTCAACAAAAATCTTACCTTGACAAACGCTAAAAATATCAACAACTCCATATTAGCCGAGAGCTAAAAATATCAACAACTCCACATTAATCAGAACATGTATAACAAAACTATCAACAACCTTAAATTGACTGTTGGGGACTTAGGTTCCACACCTCAACAACTCCAATATGATACTTCTAGGGTACACAACTCGAACGCTCGAACTTACATGGTAGAGCAACAAACCTTCACACAAAAAAACCCACAAAGAACCAGTCCTACACTCACCGATCACGATGGTACAAGTTCACATGGCACAATCAAAAAGACCACGATAAGGATACGTGATTTATGGAGATTTTAATCTTCTCAGAAAGCTAGTAAGCTGCGAATTAACTAGAAGGTATCAGCCTTCACACCCAACAAGAATAAAACACTCAAAATACAATAACTTTCTACAGAAAAACTTTCTTCTTAGAGAAAACAAAAAGTCAACCGAAGACTCTCACTCAACACCATCGCGCCTTAGGGTAACTATTAGACACTCGATTTAGGAAAACTTTAACTATCCATCCTTAGAATAACCTTGAACTTCACCGCACCAAACATTATCGACCCACTCATGGTAATTACACTACTCGCAACACTCAGTTCTTAAACTCAAAACCAACTTGTATACATCGAATACCATTGGCTGCATTATGCCTTAAACAACATGTCTCGCAAGATTATAAGTTCATCACCGAGCATACACAAAGGTACGACACTGAATGCTCACACTACACCAAGGATGAACCTTTACAAGATTGTACTAATCTAACTTAACCCATAACAGGCTAACAACAGCCACTCTACGGCCTCGTGCCCACCGCACAGGAAAAACCACCAAAGAATACTTAAAGTACTTAATCGAGAAATGCCAAATTTGAGACTTCTCATCCAGGGGTTGTCCATCACTCCCACAACTAAATAAATATTATCGGTACTTCTATTGTTTGAGCGTAAGGACGACAATATAAATCTTAGATCTAACGATCTTCATTTGCTAACCCTAGGCCATTCAAACCATTAAGGTACGTTGTTTAACGTTACTACTCCATGATCCACCCCTGAAGGCAAAGACAATATAACCACATTTACACCCCAAATCAAAACATAAACAATCTTGATCTTTTCAAGAGACATCACACCCATGACGCACCACTTCAAACAACTGGGCCAACTACACCAAAAAACATCTATCCTGAACCCCTCATGTTTAGGGCACTTATCACTAGAAAAAAAGACACCAGCAGTGACCATGTCGTCACGCAAAAAAGATCTAGCATTACTCACATCTCAACTCCACCTAAGCACATACCTATATTCTTAATATGGCAACTCCCAAAATTCAATGAAAAACATGGCATATCAACACACTTGAGAAAAGACACAAGGATTGTCAAACAAACTCTCAAAAGTAATAAGGTACTACTATGACTGTGAAATAACATCCCACAGGGTAAGGGATACCCCCAAAATTGATTATGTCCAAATAAAGAAAAAAACTTTAGGCTAATGATTATTATGTTTCCATTCACTATGTTTTCGTCCATACCTCATTCTCGAGTACACAGATCAAGACATAACATAGCTCAAGACGTGTATAATCCTTAACAAACTCAAGACCATATCACACAAGAATTTTAACATAGGAGTATGACCATCATCACATAACCCAATCATGATAGCTAATTACCGTGGAGTTTTGAGTTTTAAAAATCTCACCACATATAACCATTAAAATACTAGTAATCCAACCCACATCAAGGTGGCATTATGCCACAAGAAGCATCTCAACAAAAAGACAAAACATTCATTCATGCCTCAATTGTATCAAAACAAAACCAGAGTAACAAGAAAATACAATAGGCAACTAACTAATACCAATATTAACCCATCAAATTATCATAGCATATAAACAAGTTCCATCGAATACAAAAGCAATCAACACTCAATATATGAGTTTAAACCAACAGCAATCAATAAACACCAAGTTGCATTCCCAAGAAACTTTATCCTCTTTGATGAACTTCCATAGACCTCCATTCAGAAACAACATTGATCAGACACGTTTCCAATCAGATTTACATGTAAGTCATCAAGTCCTAACATAATATCCTTGGAATTTAACTCCATACCTAAATAAACAAATAACACATAAACACCAACTTCACACGCATCATGATACAACTATGTCCCACAACTCTTAAATATTCGAATCTAGAGTTCTGATACCATTATGTTATACTCTAAATTTTAGAAAATATTCTAAATATAAATAATTAAAATTTCAACAGAATTTCTTTTATTTTTCAGACAAACTCACAACATAACCGTTTAAACAAAACAACATGTATAACGTACATCACAATAAACTATATATAAATGCCTTATATTTGGCTTCAACCCAAGCATAATCTCCAATAAAGTAAATATAATTACTGTCACGTCCTCAAATTTGAGTCACGTGGACCACCCAAGATGATCCACCAAGAAAAGCCCATCTAAAGAAACTTTAATAAAACCTAATTTTTATATTCAAGAAAATTTCTATAAAAATACTTCAGTCGAAATGATTTTCAAAGGGTAGTTAAACCAAAAGAAATGAAGACTCCCAAAACTTTAATTTATTGTAAAAAGGGTCCTGAAGTGAGATCGTATGAAAATAGAATTTAACTTAAAAAATAAGATTTTTGGTCAAACAAAGGCGAGTCCGCTCGAGCTAACTAACCACTGCTCAAGTAGCCAACTAGCCGAGAGCAAACCAAAAAATCTCCGTTTTGCAATTTCAAACTTTAGCTCAAATCTCTTTTCATAGACATGCATTCTAAACAAATCCAAATCCAAATCCAAGGTATATAATTTCAAAGTCCAATTCAACTTTACAAGTCCAAAAATCATGGAGTCATCTATAAAGAGTATAAATACATGATTTAAACAATTTCTAACTTGAATATACTTCTAATTACATAATTCACAAAACAAACTTATACGTGCTTCCAACTCCAAACACATTCCCAAAGAGTTAAAAAAAACATTATACAAAATATCTTTATGTTCTACACACAACAATCACAAACACAACACGGATTCCTCTAAATCTTCGTATTTTCATTCGTACTTGAAATAAATTCATTCAAACAACATGAGTAAAAATTCGTAGAATAATGACTAAAAATAATTTTATGATAGATATGCCAAGTGTGTGTGTGTGTGAATGTCACGACGTGATAAATAAATGAATTTTTATTTTTAAACCATCATTTGCACACATATGAGCTTATGACTAAATCAATATCCTTTCATTTACATCTATTAAGAGAGTTAGACATTTCCAAATCATTTCACCCACATAAGTTCAAAGCTCAATCGATCTTCCTTAATCCATATAATATTAAAGGAGTAAAAAGTTTCCAATTCGTCACATAACCTATGACGCCCATGTGATTCATGCGTCACACCTATTTCATTCCATTTTAGTTCACTCCCGGTTTATCTCAATTCATCTTTCATTCATTTCATTAATTTAACTTCGAATCGATACAGGGTGCAACTTACTGAAACTCCGCACTATTACTCCAACCAGTTACGCGAAAGGTACGACAACTCGTGAGAACACCGATAGGTAGACAACCATTATTTTTGGTTTCTCTTGAGAACACCGATAGGTAGACAACTCGTGCTCACTTTTTCGGAGGCTAATCTGATAGATAAGGTACTTAACTTGCACAAAATTCTAGTCTTTCACCACGGAACTGGTCGAGTTCAATTTATCCAAATATTCAACAATTGGTTTCAATATTAACTTTTTAATTCATTTCCATTAATCCAATTATTAGCCCAACCGCTATCTCGGTTCCTCTCATCAAACCCAATACATAGCAAAACATCATAATTGGAGTAGATATATCCAAATTATACAGCCTTGATCCAACACTTATACACATGTATCCAACTTATTCCCATTTCCAAAGATAACATCATTCTAGTGATCAAACCCATTTATTTAAATCAATTTTCATGATATTTAATTCAATGCAACATCATAAGCTAGGATTTATATCAAAAGCTCCCCAAATCTTGAGTTTAAGTTATTAATTTAGCTCTTAATTCACAAAGCCTCAAGTTACATGGCTAAAGCACCCCTTTGGGCGTTCCAATACCATCACCACATCCAAATACCATGAAATCAAGCGAACAAATCATGAATTAATTTAGGGTATATATGTAAAAAGATTCGAATTTTTAAATTAAGTTATGAACTCAATCCTTGAACCACAATTTGTCAAGTTACCAAGCTTTAGCAACCCCACAGATATTCACATTCTATCATTTTATCTTATTACCATAAAATTAAACAACTAAACCATGGATTTAGCTAGGATTTATATGAAAAAGTTCTAATTTTTTAAATTAAATTATTAGTTTAACTCTCAATTCATGAATTGTCAAATTACAAAGCTCTAGTAACCATTTGGAAGTTAACATTTCATAATCATCTCCAATTATCATGAAATCAACAACCCTACATGAATTGAAGATAGGTTTTTTTATAAAACTCCCAAAATTTAGGGTTTCAAGAGATTTGAAAGAAAATCTACCCATATCATATCCAAATATCAAAATTAGTCAAAATCCTACTCTTGAAAGCTAAAAACCTCAAGACCCACAAGCCTAACTTCAAGACCTGAAACCCTTGATTTTCGGATCTCCACGAAATAGGATTTTGGTTAGTTGGTTGCAAAGCCCTGGTCGAATATAGCTAGAATCTCAAACGGCGTCACTCAATTTCGTGTGGAAGGCAACCGGTTTCTAGAGAGAAGGTTGAAGCAAGAGCTTGTTTACTCATCAATGGTGGAGAAGAGAACAACAAATAAAAAAGAGATGAAGAAGAAGATGGCGTCCGATAGGCCCCCCTTCCCCGGCGCGCCTTTTGGTTTTTAGTATATATATATTTTTGCTTAATTACATATGGGTCCCACCACCTAGACATATATACCTACATTATTATTTAATCCATCATTTTAACCTTAGTCAAATTCAAATCACATTATCCAATTTTGTTGACATTAAAAAATTTATCTCAAATTAATTTTTGGAGGGTCACTACACATGCTAATCACATACGGCATGCGATATTTATTATTGGTTATCATTTTTGTTAATTTAATTACATTAATAAAAATAATTAAAAACATTTCGGGTCTCTATAGTGATGGTGACGGCAATAGTGACAGTGGAATGTGATTTTGTATATTAAGAATAATTTTAATATAAAAAATATTAAAAAATATTTATTAAAACATAATTTTTAATTGAGACCTATTGAAATAAAAAATCTCTAAATGAGACATAACTCAAAATTTCCCATTTATTTAAGAGATTACCATATTATGTTAACATATTTAAAGAAAATCTAACAAAGGGGTAAAAATAATATGATAATTTAACCATTTAAAAATAAAAGTGACTTGTTTAGGGATAATTTCCATTTAAAAATAAATATCATGATAAGTTTTATTTTAAATAATGCACCTAAAATATTCTCTATATGATAGACTACTTGCGCAAAGCTAATATATACAAATATACCTATCCTAAAATAACAAATACCAAATAGGAATGAGATTCCAATAAAATTAGAGAATTTTTTTTTATTTTTGCAAAAATGAATAGAATTTCAATTGGCAGAAAACAGAAAAACTTGCACACTAACTCGGTCTTTACTTTAAAATACTGTTAGATGTAGGCAACCCAAGATGGGGGTAAATTGGGTCTTTTCTTAAAAAAAAATTAAAACATTTTTAGAAATCTTTTCATATCACAATAAAGTAGGTATGCAAGTATATAATCAATGCAAATATTAAAAAATGAGGAATAGAAAAATAGAACCAGACACCAGGGATTTATGGTTGTTCGGTTTTATCCTAGTCTGCATCTACTCTTCAAGATTTTCCTTGAGTATTTCTACTATTCAGAATACTTTCAGGCATATTTCAAGTTTTTACAAGTTTCAAGATTTCACTTGAGCTATCTGAATGTTTATGGGCACATTCATAAGCCTGTTACAGCTTCAATAAGATCCTATGAAAATAAGTTCCTGTTTTCTTCTAATATCTCTTGAACTCTTCTTTGATGAGTTTCACTCACTCACTTAAAGGCTAACAGGGTGGCTCACCCTTGATTACAATAAATGAAATGTAATGAATAAAGAACACTCACTCTCTTTACAAGATTGATTTATAATAAATGAAATGGTAAAGAGAAATGAGGAACAAGAACAGGAGTTGCAGCAATAAATATGAGCTTGATGATATTTGAGATTGATTTGAGCAATAGAATAATAAATGCAAGTCTCTCTCTTCTGTGTTGTTTAAATGCTGAAAAGTAACTCCTTATATAAGTTCTTGTGAGTTCTTGACCGTTGGAAGTAAGTGGGGGCAATAAATGCCAAAAATTCAACCGTTGAGATCTGTCGTAGTTTGAATTTCCGTCTTCAGGGTCAACACAAATATCTTTGGTATCGACACAATGTGTCTAGGGTAGGGTTCTTCAAATGGTTGGGTCGACACGAAT
>JAOTRH010169441.1:0-12475 GCA_034768845.1 Heliamphora exappendiculata | reverse complement strand
TTAAATTGTTAGTAATTAAATTTAATTGGCGGATATCGAGAATCTTAACGTGGGGAGAAATGGTAAGCATTTAATAAGAGGAGTTCAATGCAAGAAGGTCTTGAGATTATGGGTCAAGTGGTGTGAACTGTAATTCAGTATTTTATAAAAATTACAAAAATCGCTGCGTCTTTCCATAATTACAGAAATCGCTGGTAGGTATCTGTGTTCCACTAGAAATCTTACTCATAATTACTCCCTAGGTCCTTACTGTAACCCTATATATATGCGGGTAGGCTGAACCAATCTCACATATCATTGTTATATTATATTTTTTCTCTCCAAACTAAATATATATGGGTTCTGTCGGTACGAAATTTCGATAGTCCGTAACCCATACTACATTCGAGGATTGCATAAGAAAATACGGTAAAATATCTGATAGGAGTTTCAACTCGGAATCAAATCGTAGTTGAAGAATCGATGACAAAATGTATTGTTCTAAATTAACTTTGATAGCACGAATTTTATTTTGATCATTCGTCGTCAAAAGTTTTATCTAGAGCCCATTTCGGTGTTTACCCATCCAGTTAATTTTTTTCAAAAAATCGTTTACAAAAACAATGATCTTATCAGTATTGCCTCCAACAAATTGGTATCAGATCCATTTTGATTTTTGTTTACGATTTATTGAGGTCGGATAAATTTAGAACTGTTGCTAACTTTGTTTTGCAAGCATTCTAAATTTTGATTTTATCATCATCATTTATTTTCATGTTTGATTAAATGCGTAAATAATGAAAAAGCTGTCAAATGCAGCCTAAGCTGCGGCGAATTTTTGATTGCAAAAGGTGTGCTGCGGTTTTTCTTCCAAGAAAACACTGAAGCAGTTTCCAAAAGCCAAAACAGTCCAACCGATTTTCCCAAACACCCTAGTAGCGGTTGGCTACTTTCCGTCAAAGCAGTTTTTTCCTCCAAATAGCGCCTTAGGTAGCGGCGCAATCGCAAGCTGAAGCAGTTTTCAAAGCAGGTTGCGGCTGTTTTTTCCCAAAAGAAAAGCTATTTCCAAAACAGGCGCCTCCAATCAAGAGGCGCAGCAGTTTTCCATGGCAATAATCCAAAGCCAAACGAGGTGCCAAACGCTGCCCAAAGCAGCAGTGCAATCACAGAAAATCACAGGCGGAATTTCAGGCGCTACACAGTGGTTCTGGCGCAAATTCCGCAGCAAGCAGGCTACGGCTATCCTAACACTGTTTTGACTTTTTTTTTTTTAAATCCAAACTAAAGCAGTGGTTTCCAAACACAACTATCACAAACAGTGGCGTCCAAAAGTCCAAAACAGCGCCGGTTTCCAGCTTTCAACCCAAGAACGCAAGCAGCGTTTTTCCCAGGCGTCGAGGACTGTTTTGGTTGGCTAAAATTCCGGATAAAGATTGATCGAGAAATCCTAATACAATTAGAGTACAGAAAGTTGATAAAGATTGAAAGTTTATCTTTAACAGTACACTGAAACTCTTTAGAGTTTCAATTGGATCATAAAATTGTGATATATTTATCTTATATTTAATTTAATTTTTTTATATTAACTGCGTGGATGATAAATATTGATATTATTTATCCTGTTAATTTAATTAATTCAAAATTTTAATTTTAATTAAAATATTTTGTAATAAAAAATAAATTTAAGTTTTTTTAATTAATTAATTAATTAATTAAATAAAATTTAGATATTTTATTTTTTACAAAATATCACGTTTAAAGATGTTTTTTTAAACGGATATCTTGAAAAAACGTGAAAATTAATTTTGAATTTTTATTAATTAAATGAAAAAATATTAAATCGAAATAAATTATTATTTTTAAAAAAATATAAAACTAAAAATAAAATAAATAAATACATTTAATCATTACCTTAGCTGAAAAGTTACAGCAAAAAACTGTGCATTTATTAAATTTTATTTGTTATGCATTTAAACACGAAAAGATAGTTTGATAAATCAGAATATTTGGAATCGTGTACACGAAAAGATATTTGATTCTTTCAAACCGTGTGACTTTTGAAATTAATAAATTGATTTTAATTAAATGGATTTTTATAACACTCAAAAAATATTTTAAAAATTTAAGTGGAAGAGGGAATTTATTCACAGAGAAATCATGCGGTCTCCATCACCAGTTTGTAGACGATGCAATTAAATCCTGCGTGTTAGCAGTAAGGTCTTCCTCTCCATCGGACAGATTAATTGCGGTATCGCCAGTACAAACCTCCTTTAGGGATAATTCTGGATAATTGTTAGTATGGATCACTTCTCCATCTGAAATGTTCATTGCAAACCGATTGATTTGGAATTAGGTGATGGTTAACACTTGACTGTATACAATAGTATTCTCTCCATCTGAGTCACTGCTATTATATACTAGACAAAACTATATATGTTATTTAAATTTACTTTGTATGATCAGTTGCCTAGATAGTAAAATTAAAAGAAATTTGTCTGTCTGGTCTGATGATGGATAGTAGACGTCCACCCATCATAGCATGCTATTCTCAGGTTACCAGGCTGCTGGTAAATTTAATTTTAAGATGGTAGAGGGAACCAAATTAAAATGAATTCAAAATTTTGCTCATCATAATTAACGATATTTTAATTATGTGATTCTCAGGATTAAAATGGATTTCAACCCACTCATTTTAATACTCAAAGAAAACAAACTTACAGAACCAAATTTTGTTGACTGAAAATGTAACTTGGAAATAGCTTTAACTACAACCGGTATTTCTTCAATACCAGAAAATGTGTTTATTTCTGAAAAAAGTTCTTCCTCTGAGCCGAAAGGCATGAAGAAGAAAAATGTTCAGAAATATGG
The DNA here is from genome assembly GCA_034768845.1 of Heliamphora exappendiculata. Taxonomy (NCBI): domain Eukaryota; kingdom Viridiplantae; phylum Streptophyta; class Magnoliopsida; order Ericales; family Sarraceniaceae; genus Heliamphora; species Heliamphora exappendiculata. The sequence continues at coordinate 9,628 of JAOTRH010169441.1, read as the reverse complement.
AGACATAATTTATAGGGTAGTTAGTGGGCCACAAACTCGTGTGAAAAAGCCGAAAGGCAGATATTTTCACTACAAGAAGACACGGCACTAGAAAGAGCAATGTCCAGTTTATCTCAAAAAACTGAACAATCTGGGTAATTTCTATTCACTGATTATGAAAACATGTTTAGCGGTGTTATCTACCGGTACCTGGTGTGTAGATACGGGAGCCACTAATTATGTCTGTAATTCATTGTATGGGTTCTAGAAAATCCGACAACTTAGTGATTGGGAGACTTACCTGTATATGGGCAATAATACAAATATAACAGCAGTTGCAGTATGAGATGTTACTCTCAGTTTTGGTAGAGATCGAGTTTTAATATTGAGAGATTTTCTTTACGTACCTGCCATTAGAATGAACTTAGTTTTCGTTTTTAGATTGGCTAAAGACGGATATTTTGTTTATTTTAATAACTCTGTGGTTATTAAGGATAATAAATGGGTTATCTATTCTGATACATTGGTGGCTGATCTTTATATAATTACTCCAATCTCTCCTACACTGCAACTAACTGAAACGAATAATATATCTATATTAGCATATAAGAGAAAGTTTTCTTCTTTAATGAACCAAACGTTTATTTGGAACTTACGTTTAGGTCATATTAATCTAAAAAGAATAAATAAACTGGTAGCAAATGGACCTTTGAGTTCATTGAAAGTGGAGTCACTTTTAGTCTGTGAATCTTGCTTAGAGGGTAAGATGACCAAGAGGCCTTTTTCGGCCAAATGCTATAGAGCTAATGAACCGTTAGAGCTAGTTCATTATGATGTATGTGGTCCAATGACAATCCGGGCTAGATGTGGCTTTGAGTACTTCGTTAATTTCATTGATGACTACTCAAGGTATGAATACATTTACCTGATACATTGTAAGTTTGAATGCTCTGAAAAATTCAAAGAATTCAAGGCGAAGGCAAAGAAACGTCTGGGTAAAAGTATCAAATCACTACGATTCGACCGTGGTGAGAAATACCACTTTGGAGAGTTTAAGGACTACTTATCATTAGATAGTATTACATCCAAATTGACTGCACCTAGCACTCCACAGCTGAATGGTGTAGTAGAAAGAATGAATAGAACTCTTATAAAAATGGTAAGGTCAATGATGAGTTATTCAGGTTTATCAGATTCGTTTCGGGGACTAGCTTTAGAAACAACAACTTATATTCTGAACTTGATACATTATAAGTCAGTACTTTCTACTCCCATAGAATTGTGGACCGAGCGTAAACCTAGTCTAAACCACATTCGAATTTGGGAGTGTCCAGCACATATGCTGAAAGAGAACACGGGTAAGTTGGAACCGAGACCGAAAGTCTATTTTTTTGTGGGATATTCCAAGAAAATGAAGGGTGGTCTATTTTATAATCTTAAGGATCAGAAGGTCATTATTAGCACCAATGCCCGATTCTTAGAAGAGAATTATATTATGGATCAAAGATGCAGATCTTTGGCAAAGGGCTATGAATTCAGAGATGGAATCTATGTATTCCAATCAGATCTGGAAACTTGTAGAGCCACCCGAATGGGAAAAGCCCATTTGATGCAAGTGGATCTACAAGAAGAAGAGAGGAGCAAACAGGAATGTTGAAATCTTCAAAGCTAGGCTTGTTGCTAAAGGGTTCACTTAGAAAGAATGGATCGATTATGAGAAAATCTTTTCGCCGGTAGCCATGCTTAAGTTTATCCAAATTCTCTTATCCATTGTCGCTCATTTCGATTATGAAATCTGGAAAATGGACGTTAAGACAGCTTTCCTTAACAGAAATCTTGACAAGTGTATCTATATGATACAACCAGACGAATTCATTGCAAAGGGCCAAGAACACATGTTGTGTAAAGAGATCTATTTATGGACTTAAGTAGGCATCGAGGTCTTGGAACACTCGATTTGATTAAGCTATAAAGTCTTATGATTTTGATCAAAGTCCGGATGAGTCCTGTGTGTACAAGAAGCGTGACGGAAGCGTGGTGATCTTCCTGGTACTTTATGTAGATGATATCTTGCTCATCGAAAATGATGTGGGGGCATTATCTACGATTAAAGTATGGTTGTCTAGGCAGTTCGATATGAAGAATTTGAGAGAAGCCAATCACATCATTGGGATCAAACTTGTGCGAGATCGAAAACAAAAGATGTTGGGCTTATCACAAGCAAAGTATATCGATGATATCCTTATTCATTTTAGCATGCAGGATTCTAAGAAAGGGTTTCTCCCTTTCAGGCATGGAATCACTCTATCCAAGAATCAGTGCCCTAAGACACCAAATGGGATAGAGAAGATGAAGGCGGTTCTTTATACTTCGGTAGTAGAAAGCCTCATGTATGCTATGTTTTGCACTAGACCCAACATCTACTTTGCCGTTGGCATGGTTATCAAATATCAGTCTAACCTAATGTGGGAGCGTTGGACAGAGGTAAAGAATATATATAAACAAGTACCTGAAAAGGACTAAGGATTATATGTTTGTTTGCCAGGCAGACAGTCAGTACCTTTGGGGTACACAGACTTAGATTTTTAGTTAGACATAGAGCATACATCAAGAGACAACCTTGCAGATCCTTTTACAAAGAGCTTACCGCTAAGACTTTTGATAGTCATGTAAAGGGCATGGGAGTCAGATGTATGGCAGCATGATTTAGAGTATAAGTGGGAGATTGTTAAGGTTAGTATACTGAAAAATATATTTTTAGTATTTAATTTTATTTTAATAAAATTAATTTTCTATTTTATGATAATCTTTATGAGCAATGTATGTATATCATTTCTTTGTAATGAATGGATATTAAATATTCTGTATAGTATTTAATTTGGTGTGTAGAGTATGGCTTACACACAGAAGACCAAATTTTATATTCTTACAGAATATAAATTTTATATTTATAGTTTAGATGAAAATAGATATACCATCGGTACAATTGTGACATAGAATTTTAGTAGGCCTGTCTTGATTATGGGGAACAGATAATAGCGTCGTCTATTATTTCGATTATCTATGCCAGTACACTTTGTGTGTATTGAACGGAACATTTGGAATAATTAATTTTATACTGACTATATAAATTAATTCACACCCCAAGGTTATTATGAATAGTGCTTATTTTCTTTGTCCTAAAATAATTATTAATTTGCGTATATTTAATATTCATTGTTTTGATTCATTAGAGGGTGCGATCTTATATGGGCCTATATTCTCGGTGAGTTGGATAGTGGTATTATTTATATAGAGAATATTAATTATTAATAAAATTTACGTCTCGAAAGATCGGGATTGATGATACCCCCTTAAGGAAGCTTATAAGTTTTAACCGGGCCAAACCCTATAGATGGATTAGATTATTCGACGATCAAATAAGTTAAGCGGAAGGGCTTAAAGAATATCAAGATGCCGATTAAATTAAATTGTCAGTAATTAAATTTAATTAGTGGGTATTAAAAATCTTAACGTAGAGAGAAATGGTAAGTATTTAATAACAGGAGCTCAATGCAAGAAGGTCTTGAGATTATGAGTCAGAGTGCAATTATAGTTCTCTCGTAATGTGAACTGCAATTCAGTATTTTATGAAAATTACAAAAATCGCTGTGTCTTTCCATAATTGCAGAAACCGCTGTAGGTATCTGTATTTCACTGGAAGTCTTACTCATAATTACTCCACGGGTCCATGTTGTAACCCTATATATATGCGGGTAGCCTGAACGAATCTCATCTATCATTGATATATTATATTTTCTCTCAAGACTAAATATATTTAGGTTCTACCGGTACGATTTCTCGATAGTCCGTAACCCACACTACGTTCGAGGATCGCATAAGAGAATACGGTAAAAGATCTGACAGGAACTTCAACTCAGAACTAAATCGTAATTGAAGAGTCGGTCGATAAAAGATATTCTTCTAAATTAACTTTGGTTGCACGGGTTTTATTTTGATCGTTCGTCGTCAAAAGTTTTATCTGGAGCCCATTTCGGCATTTGCCCGTTCAGTTAATTTTTTACCAAAAATTATTTACAAAAATAATGATCTTGGCAGTATTGCCTCCAATAGTTGATACTCCTTTAACTTATAGATCTAAGTCCCAAGGTAAATACATATCTTGAGGTAGACTTACTAAAAATTTTGTCTGACTAGATGCTCGAGTCTGTGTACCCCAAAGGTACTAGACTATATGCCTAGTAAACCAATCTATAATCCTTAGTCCTTTTTAGGTACTTGATTATATTCTTTACCACAGTTCAATACTCCTGTCTTGGATAAGACTGATATCTACAAATCATGCCAACAGCAAAGCAGATGTCAAGTCTGGTACAAAGTATAGTATACATTAGGCTTCCTTCTACTGAAGCATAAGGAACCGCCTTCATCTTCTCTATCTTATTAGGTGTCTTAGGATACTGATCTGTGGATAAAGTGATTCTACGCCTGAAAGTGAAAAACCCTTTCTTGGAGTCTTACATGCTAAATCGAGAAAGGATGTCATCGATATACTTTGCTTGTGATAAGCCCAACATCCTTTATTTTTTATCTCGCAAAATTTTGATCCCAATGATGTGGCTAGCTTTTCCTAAATCCTTCATGTCGAATTGCCCAAATAACCATACTTTTACTGAAGATAACACCTCTACATCGTTTTCGATGTGCAAGATATGTAACGACCTAGTTCGAACCCTAGTTGTAACAACCCAATTTGTAACAACTCATGTAGCGATTCAGCCCAAACCCTAGTATTAGTAACGATAAGTTGATAATATCTTAGGTCACTAGAAGTCGAAAACCCTAACTCGGTCCGAAAACCCTAATTCGATCGGAAAACCCTAAATAGACCAATTGCTCAGAGGTAAAATTCTAATGCTCAGAGAAGACTCTTAACATCCTAAATTAAGTAAATGACATGAACTATAAGGTTAAAATTAAAAATTCTTATAATTAGGTAAAATGACCATTTTGCCCATAGTATAGCAAAAAATCTTAAAAACTCAAATTTCGACACATGGACTCTCTAAATTAGATATTTAAATACAATTAAGTAACAAAAAACAAAATAATAACAAAAATAACAAAAATACCCTTAAATGGTTGGCCACCTTGGGATTTGTGCGTAAAAAGTAAATTTTTACCTTTTTAAGGTAAAAAATGAGAAATAATTATACAAATTAAGTATTACTATGACCCAAGACTTTTTAAACAGATAATATACATAATAATATAATATCATAGGCCAACAAAAGTAAATATATTATTATTAAAGTTTTTACACTTAAATAAGTCAAAAAGTCACATATAATCAAAATAGTTTAAAGTAGTTTAATTACCTACATTTAAATAATTAATTGTTGTCAACCTTTTATAAACTATGATAATAATAATAACACTAAAATAATTTATTGTAGTAAGTTTGAAGACCAGAAAGATACATCAAATCAATTTTAAAAATTCTTTCTTGGACAACATAGTACCAAAACACCACCAAATATGCAATTAAACCAAAATTTGAGCACATAAACCAACCAAATAGTCCCTTAGTCATATTCCACTCTTTCCATATGGAAAACTTAGTTATCAAATTCTTAAATAGAGCCCCACCTCTCATGCAACCAATTAAAAAATGAGAAAATAAAAAAATGGCTATACAAGCACTTATTAAACCTACTCACCTCTTGCCTATAAAACTAAACCTTTTAGAGCCTTTTTCTCCTTGACAAATTCGGTGAAGAGGAGAGAGAGCAACCAGATTTTTAGTCTTCAAAGTGTTCTAGAGAAGAAAGAGAAAGAAAGAAGAAGAAAGAATGAAGAACCAAAAGAAGGAGGAGCAAGGTAGTCTTTAGAGACCAAGGGAATCAAAAACTAAGTCCTACTCTCCCTTCTACCAATATCTATTCTTTCTAAGGTAAGTAAAACCTCTAAACTTTCTGTCCAATATCACCTTAAATCTCCCTCAACTCATCTCCTTACACACATGTAAAAACAAGAACCGAAAAATGGATTAAAAATGCGTTATAGTAAGAAAACTAGGATTCTTCATGGTTTTTATGGTAAAGAATGAGCTTGCATGTTTGTATCCATGGGTTGTGTAGCTTTTAAAAGTGCTGGAACAAATATATGTTAGTCTTAAATACATGCATGCAAAGAAATAAAACCAAATCTTGACACAACATAAGCTAGAACACAAAACCTTAAAAGGCTGGATTTTTAAACTACTTTGCCTTTTTGTCCCGAACTTTGATTTATCATAACTAATTGTAGAAAAATGATTTAAGTGTGAATTTTATGTCTAGACCTAGGTTTTGAAGTTATCTTGTATACAAAATTAATTTCAAGTGATTTCATTTGGTATAACCCGAGACATACCATTTTTTCTAAAGAGTGCTAGTTTATGACCAGCCCAAATTGCAGACCTAAACACCTTAGCCTAGAATGAGAACCGAGTTTAGGTCAAAATATGAAAGTTGTAGGCAACATGTATATTTTACTGTCCACCAAACATGAGCCTAAATTATGGAGATTTGATAAGTTAAACACACCTCAAAATCACTGTTGTAAATCTATGACTGATAGAGCCCTACGTCACATATTTTTGCATGACTAGAAACTCATATTTTTAGTGACCAAATCCAAATGTGGATTTCATGAAGAGTGTAGATAACATATTGACCTATTTAATGAAGAAAAATCAAACCTAGATACCCACGGATGGTCCCCCAAACGGTTTGTACATTCTCTGTTGTAACCAGATTCTGCTGAGTCTTTTATAACTGACTGAACCCATTTTATAAAATTTTCAAATGCTCTAACTTGTTTTAAATAACTACCCTTAGTACTAAACATGAAACTTGTAGGGGACACATTAAAATAGAACATATCCAAAAAGTAATCCCATAGCATTTGATTTGATGACCCAAAATTGAGACCAACTAAGACCCTATCTACCAAAGGCTGCGGCTGTTATGTCCAAGATATCTAGAATGGTTTTTTTTTATAGTGGTCAGTGTGTGGATGTGCTTCATATATAGAAAATATGCAACAATGGATTTGCCATAATATTTGTGCCATGCTATTTATCATAGCAACACGGGTTCAAGCATGCCGTAACAACATTTAGACTACGTATTATATATTACAACTAATAGGATAACAACATAATAAATGAAATTGGAAATCCTACTCGTAACGATTCCAAGGGGAGAAGAACGAGATTAAAAGCATTATGACGTTCTACGAGTACTTGAAATTGATAATCACACACGAGTGTCTCCTCAATCAACAGCGTCGGGCCAAGGGAATGGTGGTATACCAAGAACACTTCATGCGTCAATGACACCTCGAACTCGACTCTAATGGAATGAGTTGTCTCGAAATATGGCAAAGGTGTATGTCGAGAATATAGTTGGGCAGAGTATGGAAAAAATCTCGACAGTGTATCAGGGTCGAAATTTGATTTAATAAAGTATAAGCTCTCTATGCAAAGGTCACTCTCTCTTCTTGAAAATGACTTAAAACAATGGTATTTACAAATTTTTGGGCACTAGTAATGCCTTCTGATATGCTGCCACGTGTCAAGAATAGAAAGTTTTATGAGAAGGATGCGGCCATAAACAATGAACATCATAGCTATGAGGAGTAATTCAGAATTATCATAGCTGTATGGTTCAAAGGTCACGGCCGTTTGCATGATTGAAGCATCATCACGGCTATGAGAATAAAAAATAAGGATCATTTGTAGGATCGAAGCATCTTCACGGCCGTAAAGATCAAAGGTAATGGTTGTGTGTGATACAGGTGAAGTAGAAGACTACCCCTCTAACTTATTTGTATATTTTTTGAACTTTTCTCACCTTTTGAGCCTTTTTAAATTTAAAAATTATGCATATACTCTAGTTCTGGCACTTACGATATTAAATATTGACAACTGAGGTGCTAACGGACTTTAAAATAAGAAATAAAAAAAAATAACTTTTTAAAATACTTAAAAAATAAGAAACATACTTTAAAATAAGAAATAATTAAAAAATTTTTTTTTAAAACAATAATAATAAACATCGTTGTTAATCAAATCCTAAGTTTATTTCCCTCAAAACAAACTCACCTAAACTGAATAGTTCCAGCGTTGCAACAAGTGACTGCGCACATTAACTCATAAAGCGTGTTTAGTAAACACGCTTTTATAACTGTTTATTTCAATTGTAAGCGTGTTTTAAAAATACGCTTTTTACTTGGCCCAGCCAACTTTAGAAAACACCGAAAATTGAGTAACACGTGTCAATTCACTGTGCAACAATTTGCCTATATATATTGAGTCTCCTTCAGGCGAAACTTTCTAAATTTGAGAAAGAGCACTGTAAAGAAGAAGAAGACCAGCAAAATATCTGAGACTCCGCTGGTGCTCTCTCATTCTATTACAGCCTTTTCTACACTCTTTCTCATTCTTTTTAATTTTATTTAATGTATTTATTTTATAACATGGAGTGGGAATTTTACTTTTTAGCTGAGACTTCGCCAGTTTACTACTTATAAATGTTTATTTTTTTTTCAGTTTGTGTGCAGAGCCCGCTTTTAAGCCGAGGTTCTGCTCATTTGAAAAAAAAAATAAACATTTGTTTAATTTATTTATTGTCTAGCAGTGTGGGAATCTTTCTTTTTAGGTTAGATCCCGCCAGTTTAGTACGTAAATATCGTTTAATTTTTTTTCTGTTTGTGTGCGGAGCCCGCTTTTAAGCCGAGATTCTGCCCGTTTGAAAAAAAATTAAATATTTATTTAATATATTTATTGTCTAACAGTGTGGGAAACTTACTTTTTAGATGGGACTCCGCCAGTTTAGTACATAAATATCGTTTAATTTTTTTCCAGTTTGTGTGCGGAGCCCATTTTAAGTCGAGGTTCTGACCGCTTGGAAAAAAATTAAACATTTATTTAATATATTTATTGTATAACAGTGTAGGGATCTTACTTTATAGGTGAGACTCCGCCAGTTTAGTACGTAAGTATTGTTTAATTTTTTTCTCGTGTGTGCGGAGTCTACTTTTAAGCCGAGGTTCTGCCCGTGTGGGGATCTTATTTTTTAGATGAGACTCCGTCAGTTTAGTATGTAAATATCGTTTAATTTTTTTCTTGTGTGTGCGGAGTCCGCTTTTAAGCGAAAGTTCTGTCCGTTTGAAAAAAAAATAAATATTTATTTAATGTATTTATTGTCTAACAGTGTGGGGATCTTGCTTTCTAGTTGAGACTCCGCTAGTTTAGTAAAATTAAATTCGTTTACTTTTTTTCCATTTTGTGTTCGGAGCCAACTTTGAAGTTGCAGTTCTGCCTGTTTGGGAAAAAAGCTTAAATATTTAATGTATTTATTGTCTAACCATGAATACATTTGTGATGTTTAATATGCTTTATCATTTTTCAGTTTGCAGTTTTTCACTTTTTCACATTTTTAGTACCAGGTCATTTAAAGGTTAGTACTATTATTAATGGCCGGTTTACTATTTTTTATGAAATATTGATAATCATAACATTTGTGATGAAATATGTATTTTCTTTTATTAGCTAGCACAATATACAAATGTAAGCTAATGTATTAATATAAAATTATAACTT
>JAOTRH010169430.1:0-12476 GCA_034768845.1 Heliamphora exappendiculata | reverse complement strand
AAATATAAAATATTATCTATTTAAAAATATTTATTCTTAGAAAATAAATTATGAAAATCATCAAAATCAAATTAAAAAGCCCTTGAGTTAACACACATTATACTTCATATTTAGCAAAATATTTACTTTACCTCTCTAGTTATACTTGATAAATACTTAGATTTATTTATTTCAAAGTCAAAGTAACAAACACAGTCACCAAGTATATTGCAACTAGGACAATGCTCACAACCACCAACATCTTAATTACAGTTAACCATGCCGTAATTTTTATAGATTGACCCGTTGTTTCATGTTAGTCGACAACAACATAGGAAGGTTGTTCTACCTCTATTTTATTTATCATTTTATTATAACTCTTGCATCACACAAAGAATTTACATTATTGGGTTTCACAACTTAAATACAATCTTACTAAATTTTTGGCTAACTTTAAATTTTCACCGCTGCCTTTCAACCACATTGACATCTTTTATTCAGATAAACTCACCCTCCTTACAAACTTGTACTTTCAAATCAATTAAACATTTTGATTTAACACTAGAATAAATTTACAAAAAAAATTAAATTTCTTACTGCAACAAATTATAAAAGAAATTAAAATTTATAAAAAAAAACTAAAATAATGCATAAACATCTTTAACCTTTATCCAACTCTATACTCCCCCGTATGTTTTAACAAGACCCACCAAACCATATATATATATATATATATATAGATACATCAGTTTCACATTGATGGGATGAGGGGGTAAAGTTGAAAATTTATTTTTCGATACATGGAGTACATGCATAGCAGCAGTGATATAGGGACAATTTAAGAAGCCATTGTCATAGGGGCAATTTAAGAAGCCATTGTCATACGATTGATGACATCATACATTTATAAACGGAAACATAATGGTGTGTAAGAATATGAAATGCAAATATAAATTTTAAGAAAAGACCATATAATTTTCAAACGAAAATGGTTAATTATATTTGACTAAAATCTCATGAGAGGATAATGTGATTTATCAAAAAAAAAAATTAAGTTACTAAAATTTCCATCTTTAATTTATTTTAACTTTTTAGTTAAAATATTAAAAAAAACATAATTTGCTAATCAAGAGCGAAGCTTGTTTAATATGAAAATAGCCTTTTTCTTAATAACTGTTTTTACCATTGAAAAAATAATATTTAAATTATTTTATATGTAGTGTAATAGGAATAACGTCAACCATTGATTTTTTTAAGTTTAGACAATCGTAAGCAAATAAAAATTTAAACTACTCACACAAAAAAGAGACTTATGATTTTTTACGTGGAAAATGTCAACTTGGATAAAAATCACAGAATTAATCCAAGTTCAGGTAAATCAAGCACTATATCAATAAACAGTTGCTAGACCACTTACAGATTTCAGTCGAATCTTTAACCTAAACGCTTTAAGTCTTATTTTCCAAATCCACGTATATCGTTTCTTATACTTGATCATCATTACATTAAATCCTTAGTACTTCTTTAAAGTATCAAATCATCAATATTTCACGTCGATAGAATGAATCACTGATGGCAATCTTAGGAATTCACCAAAAGTAATCTTAGGAATCCACCTAAGATAAACAAGAATGATCTTTGAGTTAAATTCCTGGGACTTCAGAGAATTGTTGAACCATTAAACTGAGTTGATTCTGTACTAATCTATTTTTACTCTCTCTATCACGAAATTCTAAAACTACTCCCATATATTTATAAAAATGAAAAACAATAATTCAAGTTTCAATAAAATTGAAACTACTAGTTGTTCATTCGAGTGATGCCCTGGCAAAGAAGAATTTTAGGATGTTTACAGTGCTCAAAACTGCATCAAACACTTGTACTTTGTGCTTTCTTATACTTCAGTATTCTAATATGATAATAATTCTGACCCAATATTTTTAATTAGTGCTATTAAAACTCATAATTCCCATAGGACTTTTGTTTAAAACGAAAACCCTATGCTAATCAAAACACCATGTCTTCTAATTGAACTTCGAGTTTTACAAGATAATAACTCTACAGTTTCTTAACAACATCAAAATTTTAGATTGAACAAAATTGTCAAACCTAAACGGACTCAAAGTCCTAACTATCTTTCCATTTTTAAAAATTCTATGACAAAACACATATTGAAATCAATCAACTCATAAAAACGGGAAATATCATATCACATAGATAATTGAGTTGTCTTTCTGTAAGCTAAAAAACAAACACCAAACAAATATATCGTGAAAAGCATGGGCAGTATAAACAAATTGACCAAAGAAAAAAAATAACCAAAACCAATATGATTTTTTTCCCTTTGTAACATGTCTCTCTCCTCCCTTTTTGTCACAAATTGACAAAAAAAAATTGAAAAATAAGATCAATGAAATATGGATGAGGAGACAACAACCATGCTAAAAAACACTTACAACTAACTCATGAACAATTATTTTTTTACAAAAAAATAAGAGCTAAAAATTAATTGTACCAATTTTTTGAACGTTTATTGAATTTATTCACAAAAAATATAAATCAAATAATACCACAAAAAATATGCAGATAGAACTATGTGCATGAATCAAAAATTAAATTCACAACAATTTATTGCAAGATGATGAAGTTCATGAAAATAAACCAAATAATTGTGTGTGTGTTCTCAATATTTATTAATTCCAAATTCAATCTTGGTTGTGATCGATGATGCTGAATCACATTCAAAAATTCAAAATTATCACACATTAGAAGTCAAATTGAATAAGTTCTTACATGTATATCTAATGAAAAAATACGAATGCTCCCCCTCACAATGAATTTTATCTTTTTCACATATTTTTCTTTTTTATCGGTGCCTGTCACACTAATGCAAAAAACAAAACAAGATACGTATAAATTGCACTTTCCTCAAGCGTCATGTCGCAAATTTTATTTTTTAAATGAGAAAAAGTAATTGAAGATAATACAATTGAGGTGGTTGTAGATATCAACATCAGCATGGGATCTTACCACTATGGTTAATTCCACATGTGATTTTTAAGAAAATTTAAAAAAATACATAGAAAAATTTAATCACATGTGCGAAGAACTTTCATTAATAAAATTAAGTATACTCAAATTATACGTAGTTTGTAATAATAAAAATCACTAGTTTTAATAAAGTGTAACAATTTAAATTTTGAAAAAACACACAAGTTTTAATTTTAAAAAAATTCAACGCATTCTTTTCATCATATAAATTTAAACATAAAAACCATGATGCTATCCAATCAGCATAATTAATTTTTTTTAAAAACAAGCAAAAAACAAAAAAGAACTAATCATAGCACTAGAAAAGGGATCAAACAATAGGTCCCTAACTTGGTCATGCAGTTTTTAAATTTTCCTTTTATGTTGATAAAAGACACTTATTGTAGTTTTCTGCAGTGAGGTTTAATATGTTCTAATTGTCCACAATGATGATAATATAAACAAAGTTTTTAAAATTATTTAACTTTGATAATTATTTTTGAAAATAAAAATTCCAAAGTATGACCCTTGTAGTGAAAAATTTTTTTTGGGTGACTTACAATAGAATTCTCTGGGATATTCACAATTTTAATAAAATTGATTTTACCTTAGTCTTTTGAGGTAGAAGGATTGAGAACCTACCCAAGTCCTGATCAAATCCCCCTTTTTGCACATTAAGGTTTTTTGTCCCTAAATTTATGAATCATGCATTCAATTTCTTAAGCGTAACATTTAAAGTATCTATTTTTTTTTCTTAATTATATGAACTTTGCCTCAAGAGAATATTTTAACTCAATTGAATTATGTAATTCTTTTTCCAAGTCCGTGACATTTGACATAAGAGATTATATGACTCAATAAATTCATTTTCCTACTTGTCAAAATTGACCAATTTTTCAAAAATTTTAGATTTTAAAATCTTCAATTGACTTAATTTAGTTTGTGATTAAGTCATTTCTGATTTTAGACTTTCGTTTTCTTTTTCAAAACTTTTCACCTTCGAAGTTAAGTTTTTGATGATTTTAAACATTTTTGTAATTTTTTTATATAAATTGTCGTAGGTCCATTGAAAACTTTTTTCACTGGCTTCATTTGAATCTGAATCCTTTAAATCTTTACTAAACTCAGTTTGAGAAACAACAAATTCTTAATTAGAGAATTCAAATTTTGATGAATTAACCGAGTCAATAAATCATTTAATATTTAAGTTTTTTTTTTCAAGAAATTTCATGGCTGACGGTTATTAAGATCTCACTCAAAAAATATTTGTAATAAAAAAATATTATAATTTTTTAATAAAAAATTTATAATTTTTTAAAATAAAAAGAATTATAATTTTTTAAATCAAAAAATGTTATAATTTTTTTAATCAAAAAAATATTATAATTTTTCAATAAAATTTTGAGCGAGACTGTTCTAATACCAATTAAAAATATAATATTTAAATTATTTTATATGCAGCAGAATGTGAATAACGTCAACCGTTGATTATTTTAAGTCTAGGTAATTTTAATCAATTAAAAAAATTAAACCAATCACACCAAAAAAAACTCGTGATTTTTTAGGTGGAAAAGCCCAATTCGGGTAAAAATCACGTGACTAACTCAAGTTTAGGTAAATCAAGTACTATACCAATGAACAGTTACAAAATCAGTTACAGATTGTAGTCGAATCCTCACTCTAGACGTCTTAAACCTCGTTTGTCGAATTCACGTACACCGTTTCTTTTACTCAATCACCACCATATCGAATTATTAATGCTTTTTCAAAGTATCAAATCCTCAATACTTCATGCCAATGAAATCCACCGATGGCAACCTTAGTAATCTATCAAAGATAATCTTAAGAATCCACCTACAATGAACAAGAATACTTTTCGAGCTGAATTCCCAGGACTTGAGAGAATTGAACTATTAAACTGAGTTGATCATGTACTGATATGTTTTTACTCTCTCAATCACGAAATTCTGAAACCACTCTCATATATTTATAAATATGAAAAAATAACATAGGAATACTAAATTAATGTTTGACTTAGATATTGAAAAAACCTAAGATAAACAAGAATGATCTTCGATTTGAATTCCTGACACTTGAGAGAATCGTTAAACTATTAATTAACTGAGTTGATCCTGTACTAATATGTTTTTACTCTTTTAATCATGAAATTCTGAAATCACTCCCATAGATTTATAGGAAAGAAAAAACAACATATATAGGTGTAAAACACAAATTTTGAGACTGCAATAAAAAACATGAAAAAATGTGTACAAAATAATATTTTATTAATTTAAAAAAGAATGAGTACAATCTTATGTGATTTAACACCGAAAATAATGGTGAACCTCTGATTTAATTTCTAAACTAGTTGCAATCCGACGACTAAAATAGCTTATTGTAGAATTGAACCGTTTGTCGAACTTTCTCTAAATTTTCAAATAGAAAAGATGGCAAAAAGACTTTGTCGAGAGCTTTGAATAGCTTGATCTCGAACAAACTTGAATTTATCTCCTCGAAATGAATAGACAAAAAACATGATCTCGTGAAATTTGGTCCGTAGAACGTGCTTAATTTGAGAACTCGTAGACAAAATGGCACATAATTGCAGAGCTTGATGATCTTCCATGAGACAGGACTTCGGGGAGAGGAAGAGAGCTTTGAAGAATTATTGAGAATTCTCTTGGCCGACGATCTCCTTTTCATTAGCAAGAGCCTCTATTTATAGTCTCAGAAAAGAGGAGCCAATTTTGGAAACTCCTTTAATTTGAATTAGAATTAATTTAATTTATAAATGGAGAAAATAATCTCTTTTTTTATAGAAATAAAAATAAAAATTTTAATTTTAATTTATCTCCCACCTTTTTGTTATTTATTGAAAGATTTTGATGTGTGTCATTGTGGGAGCCACGCCATTACAGACTTTGTGCATTTTGACTTTTGATTAAATTATAAAAATTTATTAACCATAATTAATCAAACGGTAGTTACATCTCGTCAAAATTTTAATATCTACAAATTACCCTTACTTCAAGATTTGAGTTAATGTTTGTTTGCTAGTGTTAATGTTGAAATATCTTAAACACAGTAATAAACACACACATTTTTATTTAATTTTTTTTTACTTCACATCTGTGCATAGAATGAAAATTTTGAGAGAGAAATAATTGACTAGGGCGGTAGGCGTATATGGATATAAATCCAAATGTATTTTAAATTTTAAAGAAGGAAATATATATATATATATATATATATGCGTGTGTGTGTGCGTGTATCCTTGCACATCCCTAGTAGGAATTTTTTTCCCTATCTGAAATATTGAACTTTCATAGAGATATTATTTCTGGGCAATTCTTCTAAAATGTTGTGAAAATAATAAACTGACAAAATTTTAAACTAGTAAATAAATGTTGAACTCAAATATGTAAAAATAACTAGTTCTTCGATAACAATTATATCATAGATCTTCAGGATCATATATATATATATATTTATTTGCAAAATTGAATTCTTATACAACACTCAATCTCGATCTCTTCTCAATGGAAATCTGATTCCTATATATATATATACGAAATGATACTGCATTTATGAAGACCATTAATATGGTCATTCATTACAGTTCATTCATTTAATTCATTTCATAACACTCCTCTTTGAATAACCATACACTAAGAATATGGCTCATTAAAACCTTACTAAAAAAATCCAATGGGACAAAACCTTTGGTGAAGGAAAAAGAGTACAATATTCTTGTGTTCCCATCATGGTGATAAATGCTATTATATTACCTCATTAAAACCTTGCTAAGGAAAACCCTGTGGGGGAAAAACCTTAGACGAAAAAAAAAGTACAATCTACTAATATTTTTTAGATAAGTGTTTCCCCCTCAACTTCGCATGATAAATCCCTGAGTTGACGCATTACAATTCTCTCAGCTAGCTTTCTAAATGTTGAAGTCGGTAATGATTTTATAAATAAATCTACTGGATTATCACTTGAGCGTATTTACTGAACATCAATGTCGCCGCTCTTCTAGAGCTCATGCGTATAAAAGAATTTTGGAGAAATATCCTTAGTCCGATCACCCTTGATGTAGCCTCCTTTGATCTGTGTAATGCATGCCGCATTATCTTTATACAATATAGTTAGAGTTTCTTTAATAGAGAAAAATTCACATTTTTTCTGAATATGTTGAATCATTGACCGTAGCCATTTATTCTCGACTTGCTTCATGAATTGCCAATATCTCAGAGTGATTTGAACAAGCTGCAGTTAATGTTTGTTTTATAGATCGCCATGATATAGCTGTGTCACCATAAGTAAATACATACCTTGTTAGCGATCGAGCCTTATGTGAATCAGAAAGATAACCAGCATCTGCATATTCAATTAACTGCGATTTTGATCCATTTGAATAGAACAAGCCCAAGTCTGTTGTTCCTTGAAGATATCGTAATATATATTTAACTCCATTCCAATGTCTTCAAGTTGGCTCAGAGTTGTGTCTTGCTAACAAATTGACAGAGAATGATATATTTGGTCTTGTACAGTTTGCAAGATACATAAGGGCCCCAATCGCACATAGATATGGTACTTTAGAACCAAGAAGTGCTTCTCCATCTTCTTGAGGATGAAATTGATATTTCTTTGTATCAAGTGATTGAACAACCATATGAGTACTCAAATGATAAGCTTTATCCATAGAAACGTGTTTCAACCCCTTTCTTGTATATGTAGACTGGTGTATAAGAATTCCATTTTGCAAATGCTCAATTTGTAGGCTGAGATAAAACTTTATTTTGCCAAGATCTTTCATTTCAAACTCGTTCTTTAAATAAATAGCAGTTTTTGTCAACTCTTCTGAAGTCCCAACAAGATTCATATCATCTACATATATTGCGATAATAGCAAATTCAGATTTTGTTCTGTTAATAAAAACACATGGACATATTGGATCATTCACATATCCTTCTTTAACTAAATATTCACTGAGTCGATTGTACCACATGCGTCCAGATTATTTCAACCCATATAATGATCGTTGTAATTTGATCGAATAGATATTTCTAGATTTTAAATTGCATGCTTCAGGCATTTGATATCCTTCGAAAATTTTCATATAAATATCAGTATCAAGAGATCCATATAAATATGCTGTAACTACATCCATTAGATGCATATCTAAATTTTCTGTAACCACCAAGCCAATTAAAAATCTAAATGTAATTGCATCCATGACAGGTGAATACGTTTCCTCGTAATCAATACCTGGTCTTTGTGAGAAACCTTGTGCAACCAATCGTGCTTTGTATCTTACAATCTCATGCTTCTTTTTTTTTTTTGTACAAAGAAATAAGAAGCATTTAGTTCACGTTTTGTTAGAGCATTTAGTTCTACCTGAATTGCTTCCTTCCATAATGGCCAATCATTTCTACGTCGACATTCTTCGACGGTTTGTGGTTCATTTTTATCATTACTTCTGGTAATGTCAAGAAGAACTATAAATGAGAATACGTTGTTGACAACCATTTTATTTCTATACCAAATTTCTCCTGTACTCATGTAATGTGTTGCGATTTTATTATTTTCAGGTACCTGTTCATCTTCAGGAGAAAAATCATTTTGAGCTCTTTCTTCAAGAGGTTCCACTTCTAGAGTTGTTTGTTTGGGGGATTTCGCCTTTTCAGGGGCACTAGTGAGTACAATTTCTTCAGGAGTACTAACTTCTCTGCCTTGAATTATCCTCTTCCAAGAAATTTTATCTTTGGCTCCAACAAGTCTTCCACGCTTCTGACGTGCTTTAGACTCATTTGCTACGATATCACTCGATCTAGGAATATCAATTCTTATTGGAGCGTTAGCAGCTGATATATGAGAGTTTATTATTCTCTTTGTGTCAACAAATGCATCTTGCAATTGATTTGTAATACTTTGCAAATGAATAGTTCTTTGAACTTCTAGTTTACATTGATTAGTACGTGGATCAAGATGCGATAGCATTAGAGCATTTCAAGTGATTTCAAGTAGAGTTTCAAACTGCGATTTTTCTTTTCCTATTGATAGAAAAATTGACTCATCAAAATGTCAATCATTAAAACGTGCCTTAAAGACATCACCTGTAAGTGGTTCTAAATACCTAATAATGGAGGGAGAATCAAAACCCACATAAATCCCAAGTCGACGTTGGGGACCCATTTTAGTGCGCTGAGGAGGTGAAATAGGAATATAAACAGCACAACAAAAATTTTTATATGACTAATATTTGGTTCTTGACCAAGTACAAGCTGTAATGACAAATACTTATGATATGCAGTTGGTCTAATGCGAATTAGAGATGCCGCATATAGTATGGCATGTCCCCAAGTAAAAGCAGATAATTTTGTCCTCATAAGTAAAGGTCGAGCAATTAGCTGAAGTATTTTAATGAATGATTCGGCTAAACCATTTTGAGTATGAGTGTATGCAGCAGAATACTCAATATCAATCCCAATGAATATGCAATAGTCATTAAATGACTGCGATGTAAACTCACCAGCATTATTTAGACGAATTGTCTTAATTAGATAATCTGAAAATTGTGCTTGTAATCTAATTATTTGAGCAAGCTATCTAAAAAATGCAATATTTCAAGTAGAGAGTAAACAAACATGTGACCATCTAGTTGATGTATTTATTAAAACTATGAAATAACGAAATTGACCATATGAAGGATGTATAGGACTACAAATATCTTCTTGAATTCTTTGTAAAAATGTTGGGGACTCAATAATTACTTTTGAGGGTGATGGTCTAATAATAAGTTTTCCTTGTGAACATGCAGCACATGGATAATCACTTGGTAAAAGAATCTTCTGGTTCTTTAGTGGATGCCAATGTGAATTTTTAATAATTTGACACATCATTATTGGTCAAGAATGCCCAAGGCGATCATGCCATAGCATAAATAATTTTGGATCGATGCACTTATGGTGCATCATAACATGTGATTCAATTGATCTTATTGTGGTATAATATAATCTAGAAGAAAAGACAAGAAGCTTTTCTAATAATAGCTTCTGGCCAGAAATAGTAGAAGTAATACAAAGATATTCTTTTTTATCTTCATCTATGATTTTAATATGATAGCCATTACGACGTAAATATTTAAAACTTAACAGATTTCTTCTAGATTTGGTAGAATATAATGCTTCGTCAATACAATGTTTTGTACCTTTAGGTAATATAATATTAGCTCTTCCAGAACCTTCCATTAATTTTACAGATCCTGATATTGTATTGACATTAGCCTTTGTCAATATTAATTTCGTAAAATATTTTTTATCACGAAGAATAGTGTGCGTTGTTGCACTGTCTGCTAGAAAAATATCTCCATCAATTGTATTGTTTAAATTGGATAATGTATTAAAATTCATGATTTTTCACATAAGAAAAATTACACAAAATAAGATAATGTCTATCACAATTAAATTGTAAATATTTATTACAAATATAAATATGAAATAGCGATAATATTAATCCGTGTAGACATTTCCATCACCAATTAAATGATCAATTTTTCCACTTTGATCTTTAAAAAAATCAGAAATATCAAGATGGGTTATGTCAATAGGATTGTCATGGTCCGCAAAATGTGTTTTTATTTCTTTTCCTTTGTCTTTAATTGATGTTTGGTAAAGATCCACCAAATGCTTGGGCGTACGACATGTACGTGACCAATGTCCTTTCATGCCACATCTATAGCAAACATTTTCATAATTCCTAGGGGGCTTATTAAGCAAATTCTTCTAATTTTCTTTTGATCCTTCAGGATTGTTCCACTTCTTGTGGAATGGCTTGTTTACTGATTTCTGAATATAGCTTTTACGGTTGTGGTTATTTTTTCAAGCACGTCCATATCCACGACCTCGTCCACGGTTACAATATGAGATTTTATTCACTTCGAGAAATGGTATATTAAATGATATACCATTCGCTTCTGGAAATGGTACAGATCCAGTTGAACGTGATTGGTGATTTTTCATCAAAAACTCATTATTTGTTCGGCCACGAGAAGATAAAAAATCAATTCAGAGTACTTTTTAAAATGGCGCTCTCTATATTGCTGCTGCAGGAGCAAATTAGAGGCGTAAAATGTGGGGTAAGTTTTTTCAAGTATATATTCTTTAGAAATTTTTTCTTCACATAATTTTAGTCGCGAAACAATTTTAAATAAAGTAGAATTGTACTCATTAACTGATTTAAAATCTTGTCATCTAAAGTGCAACCATTCATAACGAGTTTTTGAAAGGATAACGGTCTTCTGGTGACCGTATCTCTCCTTTAAATTATTTCACAAAATAAGTGGATCTTTTACCGTAAGATATTCAGTTTTTAATTTCTCTTGGAGATGATGAAGTATAAAAATTATTGCCTTTGCACGATCCTACAGGGATGCGCCATTTTCATCTTTTATTATTTTTTCAAGGTTCATGGCATCAAGGTGGATCTCAACATCAAGGATTCAAGATAAATAATTCTTTCCCGAAATATCGAGAGCCACAAATTTCAATTTTGAGAGATTCGACATTATCTAAAACAAAAACGATAAAGACAAATGAAATTAAATTTGTTGTGTACTTCAGAATAAAAAGAAAATATTGTATGTGTTATAATATATATATATAATCAATTTTGTATATTTTGAGTAATATTTCTCCTTTTTGTGTTTTTTTTATTCATATACTATCCTGTAGACAAAATATTTTATTTTAACCACTTTAAAAATAAACTTAATTGTTAAATATTACTCACTTAATACATATGTAGTAAGTGCATATTATAACTAATATATAAATATTGAATGTAAAATTTTTTACCTTACTCGGTGCTGCAAAGAGAGATCTTTTTCTTCTAATTGACTAGAGTTTCGTGCTGATAACGTGTTGTGAAAATAATAAACTGACAAAACTTTAAGATAGTAAATAAATGTTGAACTCAAATATGTAAAAATAACTAGTCATTCAAGAACAATTATATCATAGATCTTCGAGATCATATATATATATATTTATTTGCAAAATTGAATCTTTATACAACACTCAATCTCGATCTCTTCTCAATAGAAATCTGATTCACATATATATATATATATATTATAAAACCACGTGTAGACCTAGGCAGCCTACACTATCTTCTGCTTTTGCATCTGCCGCACTCTTGAACCAAAAAATAAAGCTTCAATAGGTGGAAGAACTTATTTCCTGGAAAAGATTTTATCTTGGTAGCTTGCAAAGTTCCTTATTTATAAAGCAATAATATAATTTACATGCATTATCTTCATTATGATTACTATTTGAGGGGATTAACCAAGCCCACTGCTTTGTGTCCATCATCAAGTTTTCACATGGACTAATTGTTGGAATCTGTGAATTTCATTGGCCATTGAAGTCCAGATTTCAATAGCAGAATCAATTACAATTGAATTGGCC
>JAOTRH010169419.1:0-12477 GCA_034768845.1 Heliamphora exappendiculata | reverse complement strand
CATCGGAAGCCTTCACCGTGAAGTGGCAGTTGCTCAGCTACGAATTCCCCGACGTGCTCGACCAGGGCGAGAAGAGCGTGGCGGTCGCGGGGGGAAAGCATGAGGACGCCGTGCTCAAGCTCACGCCGAAGCCGGGCCGCGACGCCTACCGCCTCAAGATCACCGTGGAGGCGAACGGCAAGGCCATCGACCAGGCGCTTTATCACCTCGGGCGCAAGACGGTCTTCGCCGCGACCACGCACCCGCGCCCGTCGCCGCTCTGTGACCGCACCTTCCTCAAGGCGGGCAGCTTCAACACCGTCACGCTCAGCTCCATTTTCAACGTGCCGTTCAAGTCCGAGGACGAGGCGGTGAAGTTCTACACGGACCGGCTCGACCAGATCCAGAAGATCACGCCCAACGTCTGCTACATCATCGACGTGCGCGACATCCAGACCCTGCCGGGCGTCTACAACTTCAGCCTGCTCGACCGCCTGATGGACGCCGCCGCGGGGAGGGGCATGGGCCTGACGCTGCGCTTCGACCACATCGACGCGGAGGGCCCGTTCACCTGGGTCAAGTTTTCGCGCCAGCTCAACTACGACGGGCGCGAAATCCCGGAGCATCTCTACGGCGGCTTCGCCGTCACCGACACCACCTACACCGATGTCTGGCTCGACGCCTTCCGCGCGATCTACAACCGCTACGGCGCGCACCCCGCCTTCCAGGGCTACTACCTCCTCCAGCCCGCGGGCGAGTTCACCGTCTCCGACAAGCCGTACGAGGGCCTCGTCTCCGGCTACGCGCCGTCGGACCGCGTCTCGTTCCGCGTCTGGCTGCGCGAGAACCGGAAGTTTTCCCTCGCCGACCTGAACCGGCGCTGGGGCACGAGCTACGCCGCGTGGGACGACGTCATGCCGCCGCAACCCGATTTCTCCGTCGGCGAAAAGCCCGACCTGCGCGCGTCGTGGGCCGACTTCTGCCGCTTCAAGAGCTGGCTCAACACCGACTACTGGCAGAAGACCGCCGTCTCCGCCATCCGCGCGTATGACCCGTGGCACGTCGTCATCAACTACGGCGAGCCGCGCATGGCGCAGGGCCTCGCCGATTACGGCCACAACGGCGGCAACCATTATTACGAGAACATCGGCACCTACATGGACGCCTGGTACCAGCACGACACGGGCTGGATCACCGAGCCGCACCAGCCGAACAAATGGGCCGACTACGGCGACCCGGCCGAGCGCGGCTGGGTGCTCGACTGGTCGCTCTGGATCGCCTTCGCCCAGGCAGGCGGCGGCGCGGCGAACCTGCACGTCTACTATCACCCGAAGCTCGACTCGCTCATCGCCCACTACGGCGCGGACATGGGCTACGACCGGATGCAGCGCTTCTACCCGGTGCTGCAGGAACTGCACGACATCAAGATGACGATGCATCCGACCGAGGTCGTTTTCCTGAGCGACCCCTCCACGCTCTACACCAAGCATCACACCACCTTCACGCCGCGCGGCTGGGACTTGAAGCGGTGGGACGAGCTGCTCGACCGCGACAACGTCAGCTACCGCCGCATCACCGGCGACATCGCGCCGGGCGACCTGCAGGGCGTGAAGCTGATCGTCTGCAACGTCCTCGACGAGGTGATGAGCGGGACGAACATCGACGCCATCGCCGGCGCGGTGAAGAACGGCGGCGCGCGGCTCGTCATCAGCGCCAACACCGGCGAGTACTCCCCCGAGTATCCTCAGGACCAATTCGCGCTCTTGAAAAAGCTCGGCATCGATCCGCCCCAGGGCCGCTACGTCACCGGCGACGCCCACGTCACCGCCATCGCGGACGACGACGACAACCCGATCTTTCCCCGCCGCGAAAGCATCCGCTTTTTCTCGCTGGCCGACTTGAAGAACGACCTCAATTCCGACGCGGTGAAAAACGATTACTGGGAATATCCCTACCGCTTTCTCCCGCTGACGAATTACTTCGGCTACTACCCGGACAACCACGAGAAGGACACCTCGCCCTTCGCCACCTTCCCGAACGGCGCCCCCGCGGTCTCGGTCATCACCTGCGGCAAAGGCCAGGCGCTCGTCTTCTGGGGCCTGCCCGATTACAAGCACGACAACCTGCCCGGCTTCATGGCGCGCATGGCGAACTGGGCCGGCGCGGGCGGCAGCGTCTCCACCAACCCGCTCCCCTTCATGCGCGAGGGCACGGTCGAGGCGGAGGGGCGCCACTACGCGCTCATCTACAACGAAAAGCCGGGCACGTTCCGGCAGAAGATCGAGTTCCTGCCCGACGGCAATTACTTCGTCGACGACATGGTCTCCGGCCAGCGCCTCGGCAAGGTCGCCGGGGCCAGGGCGCACGTCGAGGGCATCGACCTGACGTTCGACCCGAGCTACTCGCCTCTGAAAATCCTGCGCTTCATTCCCCTGTCGGCTTTCCACAGCAAATACCAGTGGCAGGACAAATACGGCACGCTCGATCAACCGGGCGATGCCCCGCGTTAAATTTATGAAGCTTCTCCTTTTCCTCGGTCTCACGCTGCCCCTCGCGGCGGCGGACATTTCCTCCAACGATTTCGTGACCGCCCTGCCGCAACTCGCCGACAGCGCGCAGTGGTCCCCGTCCGACGCGAGTCACCTCCACGCCGACAAGGCCGGCGCGACGCTGGCGGTGTCGTTCGACGGGGGAGCGCCCTCGACCGATCTCCTGCTCGCGCAGCCGATCGACATCCCGGAGAAGGCGAACGATTTCAGCTTCATCGTCGATGCCGATCCCAAGGTCAACCAGTTCGGCCTCGACGTCATTTTCCAGGACGGCACCGGCCGGCTCTGCTACGCGCAGGCGAAAGTCCCCGGCGCGAATGCGTACCAGAAATCGCTCGGCCTCGTGAACCCCGGCACGCTCAGCGGCCGCGCGACCCGCATCGTCATCCCCGGCTTTTCGCAGCCGGACAACAAGGAGCTCTTCCACGACTACGCCGGCGTGCCGCCCCGGCCCTGGAAGCTGATGGGGCTCCGCGTCAGCAAGGACGCGAAGGCGACCGATGCCAAGTCCCCCGTGCAGTTTTACCTCGGGAATTTCGCGCTCACCAGCAACCTGCAGCAGCACTCGGCCTACTATGGCGTCTGGGCGCAGATGCTCGGCCGCCCCATTAATTACGGCGGCGTCCGCGTCGAATTTTGCTCCGAGGTCGATGGCGATCCCGGCATCGAAGTCGCCGATTTCTACCAGGGCGCCGGCACCTACCAGGTGGCGTGGGATCTCTTCGACAACTATGCGGGCCTGCCCATGACCTCGGGCACGCAGACGCTCTCGGTCGCGGAGGGAAAAGACGCCCCGCCGCTCGCCCTGCAACTCGCGCAGGCGGTCCGCTTCCCGCGCCAGAAGCCGGGCACCTACTGGGCGCGCTGGCGGGTCCACTATTTCCCGGGTGCGACCGCGACCGGCGTGCCGGCGAAAATCATCGCGGGGGAAGAACGCGTTTTCGTGAATAGCTCGACCACCGCGTCCCCGGCGACCGCCGCGCCGACCCCGGCCGGATGGCTTCACCTCCATCCGCACGGCACCAGTTTCATCAGCGACACGCCCGCCGGCTTCGTGCTCGGCGTCGAGGCGCAACGGCCGGATGCCACCGCGGCCACGGGCGAAGTGCAGGTCACCGTCCGCACCAATCACCTCCGCACGGAAATCAAGAAACTCACGCTGCCGCTCGATTTCTCCAAGGGCGACACCGCCCAGGTCGCGCTCGATCTCTCCTCGCTCCCGCCCGGCCCCTACAAGATCGAGGCCGACCTGCTCGTCAATGGCCAGGTCTACGATCGCGAGGAAATTCTCGCCGGCATCACCAACGCGAGCGGCGACCTCAAGCCCATGACCGCGCTGCCCCCCGGCGTGCTCGACTGGCAGCACGCGCTCGTGCGCAAGGAGCCCTACTTTCACCTCAGCCCCATGTGGCACTCGGCCACGTGGTTCATGACCGAGCATACCCGTTGGGACTGGTTCAAGAATTTCCTGGAGCAGGCGCCCGCCGTCTCGAAGGACATCGAGTACGAGACGCCCTGGTCGATCCTCGAGCCGCTCCCCGGCGTCTACGACTGGGAGGAAATGGACCTCTTCCTCGCCAAGGCGCACGAGCTGGGCGAGCAGGTCCTCGTCTGGCCCGGCTTCTGGGGCGAGGAGCCCGAGTGGCTGCCCGCCGTGCCCACGCAGACCAAGGACGGCCGCGTCTACTTCGATTTCGTCTACGATTTCTACGGCGTGCGGCAGGATTACGCGAACGCGAAGGTCTTGCAGACCGACCTCATCGACGCGCTCCACTCGCTCGTCGGCCACGTGCGCGACAACCCCGCCGTGCAGGGCTACTTCGTCATCCAGGAACTCCCCGCCGACGCCTCCTTCGTCAACTGGTTCGCCGGTTATGGCAGGGAGGAGAAACCCGCCTATCAGGCCTATCTCAAGGAAAAATTCCACACCCCGGCGGAGCTCTCCACGCGCTGGGGCCGCACCGTCACCTCCTTCGACGAGATCGTGCCGCCCGAGGCCGGCGCCTCCGATCGCGAGTGGCTCGACTGGCTCGTCTGCCGCGCCAACGCGTGCGACACCTTCATGGAAGGCGTGCTCCACGCCGTGCGCGACGCCGATCCGCAACGCCCCATCTTCGTCTACGGCGACGTCTTCGGCACCAAGCTGAAAATGGACAGCCTGCCCGCGCTCGGCTGCGCCAAGGCCAACGGCGGTTCGCACGACGCAATGCACCCGTTCCCGATTTCGCAGATCGGCCAGGACGGCATCCTCCAGCGCACGGAGGACCACCTGCCGGGCAAGTGGACCGGCTATTTCCCCGAGGTGCTCGACGGCAGCATCTTCGCCATGAGCTTCGGCGGCGGCCTGGGCATGAACTGCAAATCGTACGTCTACACCTTCCTGCCGCAGCTCGGGAAAGATTATTTCTTGAAGCTCGACGACCTGCGCAAGCCGCCTTACTCGCTCGACAAATACGAGAAGTTCAAGCCGATCTGGACCGCGATGCGCCCCACGGTGCGCATGCCGGTGGAGACGATTGAACTCCTCGACACGGAGGCGGGACTGGTCACGTCCAAGGAGCTGAGCCGGACCGGATTTTGGGATGGCGGCGCGCAGCTGGCCTGCTATCGCGCCCATCTCAACTTCGCCGCCGATGAATTTCCCGGCGCCGCCCGGGCCAAGCTTTTGCTGCTGACCAAGACCGGCCTCGGCTCCCTCACGCGCGAGCGCATCGAGCAAATCAAGGCCTACATTCACGGTGGCGGCAGCGTCCTCATGCTCGCCGTCGATGGGCGCAAGTGCCTCGACGAACCGGCGTCCGACTGGGTGCTGCTGCGCGAGCTCGGCTTCTCGCCGCCCACCACGGACGCATCGGCGAAGGGCAATATCAAGGGTGTCGCCCTCGATGGGCAGAAGTTCGGGGCGGGCCTCGATCGCTTCGCGGTGTTCGGGGCGTGGCCGCACCAGGTCGTGCCCGGCGAGACGAGCGTGGCCACGAGGGAAAAAGCGCAGGACTCGCTGCTGAGCTGGAAGAGTTACGGCGCGGGCAAGGTCGCCGTCATCTGGGCGGATGAACTGCCGCCGCGCGGCGACGCGAATCCCGAGGGCAACCTGCTCAAGGCCGCAGCGAGTTGGGCCGGCGTCGATGACGTGATGGGTTCCGACAGTTCCTCGTTCTGGCTCAACCTGCTGAAGAATCCCGCCACCCCGCAATATTTCGGACTGGTCCACGCGGGCCAGTGGCAGGGCAAGCCGACCACGACTACGACGGGAAAAGTCTGGTTCAAGGTCGATTCCGGTGTGCGCTACCACGTCACCGAATTGATTACCGGGAAGGACCTCGGCACCCAGACGGGAGCGAGCATCCGCAGCGAGGGCGTGCCGACGAGCCTGACGCCGCGACAGACCGCCGTCTACCAATTCGACCCGGTCCCATGACCATCCCCTCGGTGCAACTTCTCGCGGACGGCCTCGACCCGGAAGTCGAGGCGTTGCTGGCCGCGCGACTCGAGGGCTCGTTCCGGCTCATCCCGTCGTCTCTGCACGGCGATCCGTTTCATGCGCCCATGGTAGCGGACGTGGTCCTGCTGAATCTCGACCGGCGCGGGGCCACGGTGGACGACTACGCCGGGAAGCTCCGAAATACGATTGAGCAGGCTCGCCAAAGCGGTGCCTCCATCGTCTGGTTCGGAACCCCCGTGGCCATGGGCGGCGACGAAATCGACAACCGCGCGGCGACCGATGTCATGGACCGCGCGGGCGTGACCGTGGCCGATTTTCCCGGCTGCATCGATGAGCTCGCCGCGAAGTCTCCGGAAATCGTTCGGCAGCGAACAGTCGATTATTTCACCGAGGCGCTCGGCCAGTGGTGGGCGGTCTGCGCCCGGTCCAACCCGGACGCGTTGCGGATCCCATTATGGCCCGGGCCGCCGCCGGAATTCGAGCGCAGCGGTGCCGAGCGCATCAATCGCCAGGGCCGCGTCGATCGCATCTCGGAACCGGAGCTCACCCGCTTTTTCCCCGGTGTGCGCGGCCGCGGCACCGCGATCATCGTCTTTCCTGGCGGCGGCTATGGCTTCACCGGCTTTCTGCGCAACGCGCGTGAGTTGGCCGCGATCCTGGCGCCGAGGGGCATTCCGGTTTTCGGCCTGAAGTACCGCACGGGGCGCGGTGCGGAAATCCCGCTGCTCGACGCCGCCCGGGCCGTGCGCCTGGTCCGCAGCCGAGCTACGGAGTGGGGAATTCATCCGCAGCGCCTCGGCGTGGCCGGCATTTCCGCCGGGGCGCATCTGGCGCTCAACCTCGCCACGCATGTCGCCGGCGGTGATCCGGGCGCGGACGACCCGGTCGAGCGGGTCGCCAACCGCCCCGATTTCGTCGCCGCCTTCTCCGTCTGGAATTTCGGCGGGACCGAATCGCCCTTCGCCTTCGGTCGCGATGTCCCGCCGGTATTCCTTCGCCACGCCCGCGACGATCCGGCGTTCGCTCTCGCGCAGAAAGTCGTGGCCCAGCTCGCGGCGGCAAAAGTCCCGCACGCCCATCGTTTCCTCGATGAAGGCGGTCACGGTGCCTTCGATCTCGCTCCGGGTCATCCCGGGGCCGGCTGGCCGGACGATTTTCTCGCCTGGTCGGAATGCCTGCCAGGGCCGGTCAATCCCGCAGGATGAGGATCGACAGCGTCAGTTGCTTTTGCGGTACCCCCGCGAGATCGAGCACGACCTCCTTCGCCGCCGGTCCGTCGCGCCCCTTCAAATCGACATCGACCAGGATGTCGATTTTGCCCCCCGGCCCGATCTCGCGCTTGAAGGGCGCGACCGTGACGCATTCGCACGACGGGCTGACGTTCACCACCCGTGCGGTTGTCGAGCAGGTGTTGGTGAGCGTGAATTCCGCGTGTGCGACTTCCGCCGAGGGTTCGACCCGGGCCCGGTAAACCTCCGGCGCGCAGGCCACTTTTCCGGCCGGGGCGTCCGCCGTGAGCGCCAGCAACGACGCCAACAGGAGAGAGAGCGTGATCGTGGGCATGCGGGAAATTTATTTGGCCGCGCCATCCGCGCGCGGATATGGGGCGGCCTGCAGTTGCGCCGGGTCGAGATCGCCGTGCTCGAGAATCCGATATTCGCCGGGCGCGAGCGTGATCGTGGCCGATTGGAATTTGAGCCCCGGCAGCTCCATCCGGCGCGTCAGCGTCGTGGTGACCGGTTGCCCGGTCGGATTGTTGACCGAGACGTGCCAGCTGCCCGGCGTGCCGTCGCGCGGCCCCCGCATCGCGACCACCTCGATCTTGATCTCGCGCCCCGCGTCATCCGCCGTGATCGGGTGGCCGAGCATCGTGTGGGTGTCGCCCCACGCCGTGTAGAGCGGCGCATAGACGCGGCCCTCGTGATCGACCCCGACCGGCCGGAAAACATTTTTGCCATCGCTGTAATAAGCCGCGCCGTTGTAGCCCTCGAGTTGAAATTCACCCGCAGTCCAGTTGCGGTTGAACCCGCTCGCGCGCAGGGACAGGCTGACCGGCGCGGCTTTCAGCGCGGTATCCTCGCGCGGCACGCGAATTTCCACCACGCCATCGGCCGCGCTCAATTCCTGCAGGCCGCCGTCGCCCGTCTCGCGCTTGCCCTTCACCACCTCAAATCCGCCGGGATTTTGCAGGTAGCCGACGGTCTTCAGCAATTCATCGGTATCCGCGATGCCGTCCTCCATCGTCCACATCGTGGTGAAAAGTTCGACGTGGAAATGGCCGCCCTTTTTCACCGCCTGCCCCTCGGCGGGCAGCGCGGCCGACAGCGAGATGGCGTCCGGCGCAAAATGGAACCGCAGCGGCGCGCCGCGATTGAAGGAGAGGATCGAGTTGGCCCCCTCCGGCGCGATGCCCGCGAACCAGGCGCCGGTCGGAATTTCAAAATCGGCCGGCTTGGAGTCGTGGCTGAAGTCGAGGCTGTAGGTGCCGAGAATCTTGCCGCCCTGGCCGACGACAAACGTGCCGTGGGCGTGGGGAATCTTGGCGGTGACATATTGCGACTGGAGAAAGGAGGTCAGCTTCGCGTCGTTCCGAAACGTGAAATCCTCCTCGTAAAGCGTCGAGGCGTTGCCCTCCTGCCGCCCCGATTCACCCCCGCGCGCCGTGTCGACCTCGGTCGTCGCCTGGCGGAAAACCGTCAGCTTCGCGTCCGCATCCGCGACCGGCAACGGCCCGATCGGTCCCCACCCGCGCCACGGATTTCCGCCCGCCAGGTTGATCCCGACGGCGTGCGTGTCGCCGCGGAAAGCGCGCTCATCCGCGAAGACGACCGACGGATTCTGCACGGGCGAACCGGTCTGCTGCGCGGTGTCGGTGTGCAGGTCGAGCGAGGGCTGCGCGAACGGGAGCACCTCGACAATCGAGGGCGGCCCGCCGTCCCACGTATAACCGGGGTCGGGCACATAGGCGGGCGAGTAGGCGCTGGGCCAGAAGGAGCCGTGCGCCATTTTCACGATGGAGGCCGAGCCGCCGCAGTCGTTCACGTGGTCGCTGCAAAAGTAGACGTAAAGCTTGTCCGCCTTCGCGCAACGAAACGGAAACGTCGTCGCGATGCGGCCCGCCGTGTCCTCCACCTCCGCGCCGAGCGTCCTCTGGAGAAACGACGAAAGATAGAGGCGCACCGAAAAATCCTTCGCCCCATTGGCTTGAAAGCGCCGGTACAACTCGGCGCCGTCGTAGATGCGCACCTCCTTGATGCCCGCGTCGCTATGGGCCGCCAATCGCGGCGCGATCAACCCGCGCTCGTTGACGAAATCCTCGCCGCCGTATGTCATCGCGCGCGTGGTCGCGGCCCAATCGCGGATGGTCGGCCCGTCCGACGCGGTCACCGGCTCGCTCTCGAACTGGTTGTTCCAGTGGAACGATTCCGTCATGAGCGACGGCAGGTCGGCCGCCTCGACATAAGTCAACGCCTTGCCCGACGTCACGTGCTCCGTCATCGCCGCCGGCGAATTCACCTCGGCCACGACGAGCGGCAGCACCGTCATGGTCGACGCGTTGGTCTGGAGGTAGTCCGCGCGATTATCTTCGACCAGCTTCCCATCGCGGTAGAAAAGCACTGCGCCCGCGCCGGCGGAACGCACCTGCGGCAGCCGGAAGCGCCCATCGTTGCGCGAGGCGTTGAAATCGTAGAAGCAGGCGTTCGGCACACTTTTGCTGAGGAGCTTCGGGCTCGCCGGCACCAGCAGCTTGGGGCCGTAGAACAGCAGGCGCGGCCCGACATTCGTCGCCATCGAGTAACCCGGCAGGAGGAGTAAATCGGGGCCGCTCAGCCGCGCGCATTCGCTCTCCATCGTCGCGATCTTGCCCGCGTCGAGTTTCGTCCAGTCCTCGTTGAAGACCACGAAGTCGAGATGCGCCGCCCGGGCCGCGCGCGCGTAATCGTCATAGGAACCGCTGCCGCCGGACAGCGCCGTCTTCGCGCCGACGAAGCCGCGGAACATCTTCCGCGCATCGGCCACCGGCGCATCGGGCGCCGGCACCGCGTCCGCGCCCAGGAGCGGCTCGCCCACGCCATAATGTTTGCGCGCGTCGGGCTTCAGCGCCTCGGGCAGCAGCCGGTCGTCGGGAATCGCCGCGCCGCCGAGCTCCGTTCCCGCGAGCGACGGTTCCGAGACCCAGCGCATCGTGTTCTGCAAAAGCCGGCCGAAATCCGACGGTTTGCCATTCAGTCCCCGGTCGAGCGTGATGCGATTATAAAACCATTTCGTCCCGCCACCGACGTGGAAGATCGGCCGCAGGTTGAAGAGCGCCATGCGCCCCGGCCCGACGGAGCGGATGGCGAACACCACGGGATTCGGCTCGCTCTCCGCCCGCTGGATCAGCCCGGGGATGACCGAGTTCGGCGGGAAACTCTGCGCGCCGATCAAGGGCGGCGCAAACGTGCCGACGGTGTTCCCCGCCCGCACGACCGGCGTCCAATTCTTATCGACCACAATCGGCCCGGAAAAAATCGCGCCGTGGCCCTCGCGAAAATTCGGCAGCCAGAGTCCGTGCACGCCCTCGCTCACCGGCGAGGGAAGCACGTCGTTCGCGTAGAAATAAGGCATGCCATTCAGCCGCAGATTCGGCGCGGTTTCCCCCGCGGGAATCTTGAACATTTCATAGGGAGCCTGCGCGCCAAACTCGGCCAGCCCGGCCTCCGTCGCCCCCATGATGTCGAGATCGGCGTTGGCGGCAGGGTCCTTCGGACGCAGGCAATCGATGTCGAGAATCACACCGCCGCCGAGCGCGAGATACTGCTTCACCGCGTCGATCGTCTTCTCGTAATTCCAGCCCGGCGCGGC
Source organism: Heliamphora exappendiculata (assembly GCA_034768845.1). NCBI lineage: Eukaryota > Viridiplantae > Streptophyta > Magnoliopsida > Ericales > Sarraceniaceae > Heliamphora > Heliamphora exappendiculata. Next base: position 1,662 of record JAOTRH010169419.1, on the reverse strand, counting down.
AAAGCCCCACGGCGCGTGCAATTGCTCGCCGCGCGCGGGAAAACTGAAAAGCACAATCGCGTTGTACCCCTTGATCTTGTCGAGACTGAAGTCCGACCAGGCGTCGAGATAATCGACGCGGAACCCGGCCTTGTTCAACTCCTGGTAATAGACGGGATCGACATACTGCGTCGCGTTCCACGAGCAAAAGAGCACCGCGGGCTGCCGCGCGGGAGCCTCCGCGTGCGCGGGGAGATGCGTGAGGATGAGCGCAACGAACAAAACAACAAGGCGGGCGAGATGCATGGCAATAGTGAGGTATCAGGGATTTTTGGCCAGGGCCGCGAAAGCCTCCGCCACGACATGGAACGCCTTCTTCGGCTGGAGATCGACCGTGACGATCCCCTTCCGGTTATAGCCGGCCTGGTGTTTCGAGAACTTGATCGGGCTGCGAAAATCGGCCAGCGTCCAGTAACTCAGCCCTTGGATTTTTCCCTCGCGCCGCAGGCGGTCGACGATGGCCCACGTCTGGCGATAATACTTTTCCTGCCGCGCCTCGCCGAAGTCGAAGCCCGTTTCGCCCCGCACCGCGTCGATCCCGTTTTCGGCCAGGATCAGCGGCTTGCCGAACGAGTGCGCCATCTCGATTGACGCCGCGAGCTGCCCGACCTCGTCCGGCACATTCGGGTCCACGCCATCGTGAATCCCCGCGTACGTGTTGATGCCGACGACGTCGAGTTGCGCCACCAGCTCCGGCGGGCAAATCTTCTTCACGTGCGGCGAGGCCGAGCCCTCCATCCCGCCCGTGTAGGTGACCAGCCGCGTCGTGTCGTGCGTGTGGAAAAATTCCGCCATGGCCAGGAAATAGGCGAGGTTCGTTTCCGGTTTCTCCGTGTCGTGGCTGCAGCACTCGTTGCCCACGCTCCACAGGATGATCGAGGGCGAGTTGCGGAACACGCACAACATCTCCTGCGCCATGCTGAAGGCGCGGTGCAGCGCCCCCGGTTCCATCATCGCGGTCCCCATCCAGTAGGCCGGGATTTCCGCCCAGATCAGGATGCCCGCGCGGTCGCAGGCGCGGACGTAGTCGCGGCTCGGCGGCGTGTGCCCGGCGCGGAAGAAATTCACGTTCAGCCGGCGGCCCAGCGCGACGAGCTTCTCCGCCGTCTCCGCGCGCGTCGAAATCAGGCCGCTGGCGGGATCGTGAATCCAGGTGCAGACCCCGCGCAGGAAGAGCTCCTCGCCGTTGAGCAGCAGCCGCGTCCCCTGCGTCTCGATCTGGCGCAGTCCCACCTCATCCTCCCAGCGGTCCGCGCCGCATTCGACGACGAGGCGATAAAGAGCGGGCTGTCCCGGTGACCAGAGCGTGATGCCGGAGCGCGCGAGTTCCACCTCCGCGCTCCTCCACGTTTTCGCGCGCCCGTCGATGACCCACGTGGCCACCGCCTTGCCCGCGCCATCTTCCAGGCGAGCGCGGACCGGGTGACTCGCCGCGCGGTCCGGGCCGAAGACCCGCACATCGAGCTGCAGCCGCACCCGTTCCCCCGGCAGCAGCGTGGTGCGCAGCGCGACATCCTGCACGAAAATCTCCGGCACGCGATGAAGCCGCACCGGGCCGTGAATCCCGCCATAGCGAAACCAATCGTGCCGCAGGCCGGGCACCGTGTCGTTCAACCGCTGGCA
>JAOTRH010169408.1:0-12477 GCA_034768845.1 Heliamphora exappendiculata | reverse complement strand
AAAATTTGTATTCTAATGTGTATTGAAAAACTTGTTTGGTATAATTTTAAAGGTTATGCTAACTACCGCCTATACGGCGATGATTAATAAGTTAATAAAAATATTTTTTTTTAATATTAATATATTTTTAAAAGTAAGATCTATTACTTTTATAAATATTAATATATTTTGTATAAATATTTATATATTATATACTTCTTACATGTTGTTTAATAAAAAGTAGTTAGTATTTTTTTTAATTTTAAATATTAAAAATTAAATTTTAACGTGTATTTATACAAACGAGGAGTGGGAGTATAAATTCCTTCTGTACGGCGGAGCTGCGGCTAGTCGGCTACCGACGCCGCCGTGTTGGAGAGAGAGAGAGAGAAAGAGAGAGAGAGAGCAAAAAGAGAAAAGGTGTAAGAAAGCTCTTTTTGAGGGAGACTCAAGCCCCCATGTAGACCGCTACGATAGAGGAGTGGGTGTGATCCAACGGCATTATGAGTGCCACGTGTCTTAAAGTAGGTTCGATGTCTGTGGACGTGATAATGAGACAAAAATGGATCATTGATTGTGGCATAGCGAACGACCACGTGATCATATCGCACGTACTATGAGTTTTTTTTTTCATAACTCAACGTGTTCTTAATCAATTTATTGTATTTTAATTAATTTTTAAGAATTAATTTTGTCATTTATTTATAGAAATTTTAATTAAAGTTAAAATAAAATATTTTATATAAAATAATTTTTAAAAATTAATAACACTTAAAATATTTTAAACTTAAAATTAAAAAAATAAATAAATTTTTAAATTTTAAATCTGAGTTACTAGCCTAACTCTGTAACGTCACGTACTATGAGTTGTTATTAGGTATTTGTGAGAATTTTAATTTATAAATAATAAAATAATATTTTATAAAAAATAATATTAATCTTTTTGTTTAGTAATTAAAAAATAAAAATAAATTATTTAATACATATTAAATATTCTTATTATTCAAAGAATTTTATGAATAAAAATCATATTAATCATCATCCATTAAACGAGTGAATAAAAGTGAAATGATAAAAAAAATAATATCAATAAATACCGTTGAAAGTAAAGTTTATCAATTTTATAATGTTATTATATCTGCACAAATATGTATACATTTTTTTTTTATTATTCAACACATATTGAGTGGTATTAGCATTTTTTCAATAAGTAATATATTATAATATTTTAAGATTGTTTTTTATTATTAGTACCATAGGATAAATTGAATTACCAAATAAATTAAAATTACTATTGGGATTTAAAATGATATAAGATTAATAGTGGTAAATGAATACAAGTTAATAATGAAATTAATTTCATAAGTTACCTATTTACCCTTTAATTAAAAACTTGGCCGACTAATTGCATAATATTTTAATTTATCAATGATATCTTAAGCCTAAGATTTGCCCCCTTTTGTTTTTTATACTATACTTTTTGAACTATTTTAAAATATCTGAATAAATTATATTTGTGTTAAAAAATAAACAATGAAGTTTAAATACCACCCATTTTTGTAATTACAATATGACTTGGTTAAATACTTGATAATATTCGATTAATTTAATCTTTTATATAAATAATTTACATATTAAAAATAATAAAATAATTACTCATGTCATTAAAATAAACCTATTTTAAATTTAAAATTAATTAAATTAAATTGGTATTTTCCAAATATAATTGGTATCGATAGTAATATTGATTTTTCTAATTTGTCGATCTTGGATAAACTTTATTCGTTGGCTAGAAAGGATAATTCAGAACCATTGTTTCGTCGACTGATGCTGCTGAGCTTTACTCGACTTTTGAGTAAAATTACTTTTTTGGCTGAAATAAAGAATATTTCACACAAGGGTTGCTAACCTATTCGACTTCATTTTATCGATGAATACTTATGAGATGGGGCCTGACGCGCAGCGTGTGTGCCCTTTGTCCATGACTACTTTTCACAAAGTAATCACGAAAACTCCGGATGAGTATGGGAATTTTCTTCTTTCTTTTTGTTTTAATAAATAATAATTTTTTGTTTCAATTAAAGTTGGTCCTTTTTTATAAGAGAAAATTGATAAAACTTAAAATAAAATATATATTTAAAATAATAAAGATAAGAAATTGTACTTTTTTTTAATGTTTTTTAAAATATATTTATTTTTTATATTTTCAAATTCCACTAAGAATGTAGACAAATGATTAAAAGACAAAAAATATTCATTAAGATTGGAAATACATAATTTTGAGAAAACTTATAAATCATTATCCCAGAACCTAATATTTATCCAACTCATCAACATTTTTTTTGTTTTTATAAAAATATGATTAAGAGAAAATAAAAATCATTTAAAAAATAAATAAATTTAAATAAGGAGATAAAACGATTATCTCAAATGGGTTATAGAAATTAGGTACAAAAAATTAATAAATACATGTTCAGTGTATAGAACAATATATATAATAATATATGAATATATGAAAGTATTATAATAATAAATAAAATTAATATGATCTACACAATATTTTTTTATGATGAGAAATGGGTTGTCTAGTAGTGTAATTGAATTCTGAAAAATTAATGCACATTTTACTATTTTAGCTTGTTATGTTTAATTAATAAATATAATTAATGCACCTTTTTAATATAGGATAACACTGATGTAAAATAATTGTTGTCCACTTAACCTGAGTATTTGGTGGAGTTAAAATTATAAACTTATATATTATATTTAAAAATACGTAGTTATGACTTCAATAATAGTAGTGTTTGGTAAACTTTTTTATATTAATTTTTAACTTTTTATTATAAATTTTAATAGTAAATTATATTTTTTTTAAACACTCTTAACTTCTTCTATAAGTTATAATTACTATTTTTCTATAGATAACTAGTTTTAGTTACATGCTAATATATTTATTAAATTTTTATAATTTTTATTACAAATTATAATTTATAAATTTTTAATTTTAACAATAACGAATACCTACAATAATTTATAAATATTTATAATAACTGTAAATTTATAACTTTAAATAGAATTTGTATTTTTTAATTTAAAATTAAAAACACCTAACCAAAAGTTGTATGCACATTTCTTTAATGTTTCTAAGAGAAATTACCATGTTATAAGCTAATACATTATTGTACATTATTTTTTTTGTTGAGCCAACCAGTTAATTGGACACTCATTAATAAACAAATGTGAATTAAAAAAATTAATATCAATATATTTTCTTCACAATAAAACTCATTACTTTTGTATATATTAATATTATATGTGTGTGTAAATATAGTATTTATATATTAATCAGTGTCTACTTTTAATAAGGTCTTGATTGTTAATTCTAGCTTTTTAGCTAAAAATATTACAAAATAATAATTGTCTATTTGACAAAAAGTAAAAAAAGTTAAAAAATTAGAAAGTCAAATCAAAATACAAATTCTAATATATTTTATTTAAACTCTTACTATTTTTAAAATACAATAATACTCCTTATTTGTGTATTTATTATCACTACCAATTACATATAATTATTAATATTAAATATATAAAAAGATAAAATTATTTACTTTGAACAAAAAGTAAAAAGTTAGCTTTTTATCCAAACAACTAATTTTAGAAAAGCTAACTTAAAAGCGAAGTTACTAAACAATTTATTTTAAACCAAATTTGACTTTTTGACTAAAAATATAAAAAAAAAATTTTAAACTAGTTGTCAATTAAAACTTAAATTGTTTTAAAAAAATTATAAACACAAAATTCATTATACGGCGTTGATCAAATTAATTTATCAAATAATATAACACAAATACAGCTATTAATATAATAAATATCACATAAACTTTGTTTAAATTTAATACTTGTAATTTAGTTATATTATTTAATACATTAATTTAATAAATTGATTTAACCACAGTAGCAAAGCTTTGGTTTGACAAGGATTTGTTGATAATTAACTTGAGTTAGGAAAGGTCACTGCAGAGGAATCGGACGAATGAAACAGCAGATACTAGGAATGATGAAAGAGACCGCGAAACAGGTGATTACGTTACGTAGCCACTAGCCCCCTTGTTCTCGACCAGTCGCGGACAGTGACTTTGTGTCCGTACGTTTGACACGCGTTGAAAGTAGGTTTCTGGACCACCGGTGGGGACCACATCGAAGCACGCGCCGTCGCACAACCAGTCCGAGCTGCCAGCGTGGACTTAAAAGGCATCCGATTCTTGTTGTGGGGGACCACAGGGAAAATTATTAAAGCATCGGTTGGTGTTTTAAAAAAAAATTGTTTTTGTTTTAAAAAATGCACTTTAATTTATAAGTTATTTATTTATTTATTTTTATTAAGTATAAAATTTTTAACAAGTAAGATTAATTTTTATAAAAATTTTAACACGTAATATCTTTTATTAATAAGTATAAATCTTTTTAAGATAAAAATACTCTAAAACATAGATAAATTTTTCTGTACAAATAGATAGATAAATAAATTTATTTTGAACACATATAAATAAATTTATCTATTTATATTATCTATTTGGTATACAAATAGATAAATTTATCTGTCTTATTATAAGCACGCATACAGATTACAGATAAATTTATCTGTCTTTTATTGAAAGTACGTGTAAAGAACACATATAAATTTATCTGTCGTACGTATAAAGAATACATAAATTTATCTGTCATATTGTAAGCACGTATAAATAATACAAATAAATTTATCTGTCATATTATAAGCACGTATAAAAAATACGGATAAATTTATATGTATCTTTTCAAAATATGTATAAAAAATACAGAGCTCACACAGGACACACCCTCTTCCCACGACTCTTAGGTATTCGAATTCAGAGCTCTGATACCAAGGTGTCACGCTCCAAATTTCGGGTCACGTGAAACACCCACAAACACCAAACATAACACCCAACCCGAGAATACATTCTCAAAATAAATCATACATGCATTGTATATAGTCGCCAGACGGCTTACATTACACAGTTTCAATACCGAAAAATATGTTACATCATACATGTTTAAAACTAGCAAAAAGGAAGACTACAGCTCTTCCACCTCTCCAGTAACCCCAGATCAACTTACGTGACCGGTACATAAAAAGCAAATCAAATCCCACACCGTGAGCCAAAGATCAGCGAAAACTAGACAACACATGCAATATAAGCTAAACATACTAGGAAAACGAGGTGCAATTTTTAGACTCTCTTTCAAACCTTCAAAACGATTTTCACAAGTAAGAAAAAGCGAGGATAATAACCATGTTAGACTCACTCACAGGAGCCTTGAAAATAGTTTGAAAATGATTTGTAGATTGCAACTCACATGACTCTTAAAAACAATTTAAAATTGATTTTTTTCGTCCCATAATACAGTTCATACAATCCATGTATGTGAGAGTCTGACCCGTTTTCTTTTTTGGCATTTTTAGACGCGCGTTATGTGTTTTCTTTTGAATATATTTTTAATAATTTTGATACATGATTAGGCTTAGATATGCATGTGGGGTAGGTTTTCGGGGCCAAGGGCCGTTGTGGCACGAATCTCGAAAATTTAAAAAAAAAGATATTTTAGAGACCTATAAATATCTGGAGTTAAATATTTTCAAACGATATATTTTTCAAAACTTAACTCTTAGGTTTTCTATTTTTCTCTCTGCCTTCTCTCTAAGTTCTCGGGTGCTCGGGGTTCGATTTTTAACGATCCAACAACGGATCCTTACTTTTGGCATCGTGGGCTACGCAACCATCAGGTCAGATTTTGATTTTGGCGAAGCTCAATTTTGTACGAGGATCGAGACGTCGAGTTTTCAACTTACCGAGGTAGGATTCTATACCTGTATATTTTATAAGGGTGCTATGGGTAATCGGGTGTCTTTTTACTGGTTATATCGCTGTAGATTTGAGTTTGAATAAAGTTAGGTTTTTTGGTTTAAAACCTTGTTTCAGCGATTTCTATAGATGGAATCGGGTGTCGGGGGTTTCTTTTGAGACCTCGGTGTTAGGCCTAAGCGTGTGGGTGTTTACGGATGTTGGTTTGGAGTTTAGAGGCTTCGAATCGGGGTTTGGATGTAGAAACCCATAGCTCAAAAATGGTTTTCGTCGTGGTTCGGTCGACTGAACCATGGGGTCAGTCGACTGGAGTCTGAATGTTGGGTTCGGTCAACTGAACCAGGGGTTCGGTCGACTGAATTGTGTGTTTTGGTGTTTTGTGGTTTTCCAGTAGGGTGTTCAAACGACTGGAGGTGGGGTTCGATCGACTGAAGTTGTGGGCTATTGGGTTGTGATTTTGGATTGATTCCATGGTTTTCGATTGGTGTCTTATGATATTCAATTGATTAATTTATGAGAATTACTTGATTTAAATACTTGTGAATTCCTTTTGGAGTTCGGTTGGTTGTGTCGTGGTTTTGGGGGTTGTGTGGTAACCTCGTGTGTTCGTGTTGATGTCATCCTCGAGGATGATGAGTTGTTGAGATGTGGTTGTTTGTTATGTGTTGAGTGTTTGGGCCCTTGTTTCCCTTAGAAAAAGAGTCTTAAGTTATGAATCGTGAGACTTTTGGATTTTTTAATTGGCCTTTGGGTTAGGCTTGGTGGTTATACGTGGCTATGCTCTTTTATAACGCGCTTATGCATGTTATAACTGTAGTTTATTCATGCATAGATTACGTAATGTGATTTACATGGCTTTTGATGGCGTTATGTGTAATGTGATATATGCTTTAAGACCCTGAGTTTGACAGACATATGGATGTGAAATTTGAGGAACGAATGTATATAGTGCATGTTGCATGGGTGCAGGTTTATGTGAGTCGCATGTGTAGCATGTGATATGATTTGTGATACGTAGTGATACTACGTGATTTTATGCATTTAATTCCTTATTAGGTTATGCATAGGTGTATGGAATGAGATAGATAGTTGTGTTAGCTCTGGTTAACAGTGATTATGTTAGGGTTATGACCCTTCGGTTGAAGTCTGAGAAGATTACGACAGGGTTACGACCCTTCGGTTAAAGCCCATAAAAAAGCGTTTGATAGGGCTACGGTCCCTCGATGCAAGTCTGCAAAGAAGTATTCGATAGCGCTACAGTCCCTCGGTAAAATCCGTAAAGATGCATTGACGGGGGCTACGGTCCATCAGTGAAAGTCCGAGAAGATGCATGGATTGCATGAATTGCATTATGAGATGGATAGACCAGTTTTTAAATTATTTTTAAGAGTCGTGTGTATCGCAATCTAAAAACCGTTTTTAAACTACTTTTCAAGGCTCCTGTGAGTGAGCCTAATGATGGTTTGTATCCTTGCTTTCCCTTACATGTGAAAACTATTTTAAATGCATGAAAGAGAGTCTAAAACTGCACTTCGATTTCATAGCATATTTTGTTTATATTGCATGCTTGTCTAGTTTTTGCTGAGTTTTGGATCACGGTGTGGGATAAAATATTTTCAGGTACCGATCACGTATGCTGATTCGGGATTGCTGGTTGAGAGTGGAAGAGTTAGTCTTCTCTTTTGTCTTTCTGTTACATGTATGTTGTAACATGTCTTTCAGGTGTTAGAACCGTGTAGTATAAGCTTTTGCCGTTGGAGCCTTGTAATGTATGTCGTTTGGCATTTAAATACAATGCATGTATTGTTTTAATTGAGAGTGTATTCTCGGGTTCGGTATCATGTGTGGTTGTTTGTTTATGGGTATTTCACGTGGCCCGGAGTTTGGAGCGTAACAATGTACCTTCTCGAATTTTCACCGATGGACCGTAGCCCCCGTCAATGTACCTTAGCCCCCGTCAATGTACCTTTACGGATTTCAACCGAAGGACCTCAGCCCTACCGAACACACCTTTACGGACTTTAATCGAAGGACCTTAGCCCTACCAAATATACATTTACGGACTTTCACTGAAAGATCGTAGTCCTATCGAATACACCTTTACGGACTTTTATCGAGAGACCACAGCCCCATCGAACACACCATTAGCTAAAGCTAACATTCACAGAACTACATATTCATCTATCCCATGCCATATACCTATGCATAACCTAACCAGGATTTAAATGCATAAAACATACCACATGCACCACACGCATGCGCTCCACAGATCTAACACATGCATGCCTAATAAAACTATGAGTTTTAAAGTATAAACTACGTTACACGTAACGCATCAAACCACGTAATCCACTTACATAATTCGTACATAAATTAACTAGAGTTATAAATGCACATAACCATATATAACTTCACATTATAACGCCACCCGCAAAAATTCGACATCCACTCATAAGGATAACCAACAACCCATAAAATCAAACCTAACTTGAAAGCTAACGCTAAACCCCTCAAACCATGAGGTCACAAAACACCACATTTTCCCCAAATGTGCCACGGGCCCAAACACGCCCCACATCCAATGAAAAACAAACACCGCGCACCCTACCGTGCACCACAACCACATCTACTCGTGCATATCACCTTGAGGACGGCACCTAAACCAACACCCGAAGCCACGACTCGACTCCCAAAGTCACCATATAACCAATTGAACCCCGAAAGGAATCCAACGATATTTCAGTCAATTAATCCCATATTCAATCAACTAAATACCATTGAACACCAATTGAAAACCAAGGACCCAACCACCAACATTTCATAACCCAGACCAACACACGGCCAACACGGACTCCTACATGCCCAACACGGCCAACACGAACTCCCACACGCCCAACACGGCAAACACAAACCCACACAAGCCCAACAAGGCCAAAAGAAACCCCTAAGGCCCCAACACGACCAAAGAAAAATGGCCCAACACAACCAGCGAAAGTGTCAACACAAACAGAAAATGTGTCGACACAAACAACAAAGGTGCCGACACAAACAGCCCAGGTGCCGACACAAAAAAACCGAGAGTTTAGGCAACATATGCAGAGAGCAAAAGTGTCGACATCAGCAGAAAAGTGTCAACACTAGCGGCAAAAAGTGTCGACACCAACAGAAATTATGTTGACACAAAAGAAGAAATTTTATATTTTTGAACAGGGAATAGGGCAACGGTAGAGAGCAAACCCTAGCAATGGAAAAAACTTCTTAACTCCAAATTAAACCATCGAAACACCCATTTAGCAACCCACGGATATACACAAGTCCAAAACTACCACAAAACCTCGAGGAAAACACTAGAAACCCGATTCTATCCAACCAAAAACACCCAAAAAGATTTTAAACCAAAACCCAACTTATAAACCGACTTTTCATGTATTTTTAAACATTAAAAACACACAAGATTTCACGTAGCACATTTATAAGACATGAGATTTTAAGATCATACCTCGTTGAGTCAAAAAGTCGATGCCTCAAATTACGTGCAAAAATAAACTTTGTCAGAATAGAATTTTGCCTAGATGAACGTGCAGCCCACCACGAGGAGACTAAGGATGTGTTGTCTGATCGTCGAAAATCGAATCCCGAGTCCCCAAGAATCTAGAGAGAAGAAAGAGCTTTTGGTTTGAAAAAAGAAAACTTAGTCACAAAGTTATGAAAATATATTTTCCAAAATATCTAAAGGTAGATATTTATAGGCCACGAAAATATCTTTTTTTTTTAAAAAAAATCGCACCGTAATGCCCAACGGCCCCGAGAACCAACTCCGAATACATATCTAACTTCGATCATGCATCAAAACGCATTTAAACATGGTATAACTAAATGATAACCAACGCGTTTAAAAATGCCGAAAAATAAAACGGGTCAGGGTCCCACATAGTTGATGAACGATACGATAAAAATTATGAAAAAGAGTTATTAAACATAGTTTAAGGCTAACAACAACAGTGTCACGGAATCAATTTGGTATTATACCTGGGAGATCAATTATGCAAGCAACCACTTACTAAGAAGATTAATAGAAAAATATAGAAAAAATAGGAGAGATCTTTATATGATTTTTATAAATTAAGAAAAAACCTATGATAGAGTGCTTAGAGATATCATACGGTGGGCGTTAGAGAGAAATGAAGTGATAAAGGGTTATATTAATGTGATAAAAGACATGTCTGATGGAATCGCCATAATAATTAAATCACTTGCATGAAAAACAAATGAATTCACGATTACAAAAGGATAACGTTAAGGATCAGATTTGAATCTTTATCTCTTTGTCTTAATTATGGATGAATGGACTAAATATATTTAGGATGAAGTTTCACAATGTATGTTGTTTGCTAATGATGATATTGTCTTAGTGAGACTGAGAATGAGGTCAACGCTAAGTTAGAAATGTAGAGAGAAGTTTTGAAATCAAAATAGTTTCGAGTAAGTAGGAATAAAACTGAATATACATAGTATAATTTTAGCAGAAATAAGAGTATTAATAGTAAAAAAGTAAATATTTAAAACCAAGAGATACCTAAGAGTGATTATTTTCGTTATATAGGTTCAATTATTAACAAAGATGAAGGGGTTACAAATATTGTAACTCATAGAATCAAAGTTGGTTGACTCAAATTGAGGAGTGCTTTTTGAATTTTATGTAATCGACGGATACTTACAAAATTAACAAAAATTTTTTATAAGATATCTATTAAATCAGCGACTTTATATAAGATAAAATGTTGCTAAGAAAGATCACATAACTAAAATCAGTGTTGCAGAAATGAGAATGTTAAGGTGGATGTGTAGTAAAATTATAGAAGATAAAATTAGGAATGAAAAGATTCGTGAAATGATAGGAGTTGCACCAATTGGGAACAAATTGAGAGAAAATAAATTAAGATGGTTTAAATATATACAACGTAGACCAATAGTAGTAAGAAAAAACAATAAAATCATGAGTAATGAAAATACTAAAAGGGAATGGTAGATCTAAATTGACATAGGATGAAGTATTAAGAAAAAATATTAATATAACATAGTAAAATGACGTAAAAGGATTTATATAACTGATTCCAATTGACTGCGATAAAGGCTTAACTTTGTTTGATATCTTTTACTTTTTTGGTCTTATTTGATTTTTTATTTTTTCTGTCTTATGTTAGTTTTTAAAATTTTTGGTCTTTTTTGACAGAAATTTTTAATTATGCTTGCTTAATATATACACAACTAAATATCCCATTATAAGAACAAAATTACCAATATACTTAATCTTTATCTTTCTATTTTACAAACAAACAAATAGAGAAAAGACTAAAAAATTCATACACTATGCAATGTATATTCGGTCCTAGGACCGTTAGTGATAAAACTTAATTTCTCCTAATCATATCTTTCAATACAAACATGACTTTAAGGCATGCTAGTTTTTATATATCTTATGTTTGTTTTTATTTGTTGTGATCAAATAAGTTGTCTAGATCAATTTGACACCTAATTTCTCAAATGTGGGATAAGTGTGGGTGGGAGAAGGGGAGGGAGAGAGACAAAAATGATTAGAAAAATATGAGTTTAACTTAAATAATAATTTACCTATCAATCTTATATTTGTATCATTTTTAGTTTTTTTTTGGTATTTAAATTTAGTTTTTTATAACTTTATTTATGTTTTCTTAAATTGAATATTTATGAGAGAGTTATTAGTGACTTTTATTATTACTTTATTTTATTCTAGTTTTTTAATTAACTTTTTTAATTTTTATTTATTTTTCGTCTTTATCAATTTTAGAATCTTATTTTTATTTTTACCCTTTTGGTCATTTTTACTAATTTTTCAATCTAAATAAGGGGTTGTTTAGACGAAAGAATTAGGCATAAATTATTTCTCATTAAAATCACATGTACTGATTTTGAATACCCTTGACGGTAGAATGTTAGTGTGGTATTTTATTAGATTTTAATTCATGTTCTTTCTATTTTTCAAGTAAAACTCTTCACATTGCTATGCCTATGGTCTCCGCTTAACCTTTTATAAGTGAAGACAAAATAAAGCGTCCATAATGGTATCAGTCCTTGATTCAATACACTTTTATTGTAGAATTCGATTAGATACTGATATTTGTTGGAATCTGTGAATTTCATTAGCCATTGAAATCCAGATTTCAATAGCTTGATCAGTTACAATTGAATTGGCCATTCAATTGCAATTGAAGCTTGGAAACCAACAACCATGAGTGGTTATTGATTTCTAGGGAAAAACCCCTCCATAATGAAAGGGCTAGTTACATTCTTCACTCAGAGAAGAGAAAGAGACAGAGCCTCAGAAGAGGAAGAGAAAGAGACAGAGAAGAGGAAGAGACAGAGCCAGGAACTCTGAGGGTCAGCCTGGAATTCAATAGCCATAAGTGGAAATTGAATTCTCGGTGGCAATTGAATTCTCTATAACTCCTCTCCTTCTTGAAGAGGCTATATAAGGGTCATCTCCCTCTAAGAAAGAAGAGAACAGAACGAGATTGAGATATACAGATATACCGAGAGATAGAAGGTGAGAAAGAAGAGATACAGTTCTCAGATTACG
>JAOTRH010169387.1:0-12478 GCA_034768845.1 Heliamphora exappendiculata | reverse complement strand
CACATGACATGTGACAAGTCAATATTTGCATCCCTCAAGCCTAAAGATGGTGAATTTGTGACGTTTGGTGACAATAGTAAGGGCAAAATCATAGGAATTTTTTGGATTGGTAAAATTTATTTCCTTTCAATTGAAAATATTTTTCTTGTCGATGGTTTGAAATATAATTTTCTTAGCATAAGCCAACTTTGTGACAAAGGTCACAATGTTGTCTTTGATAATGCTAAGTGTGTGTTATTGAAGACTCAATTGACAACAAAGTTATTTTTGAGGGTTATAGGTATGAAAATATTTACACTTTCAATCTAAATGACCTTTTCAAAAATGATACTAAGTGCTTAACTGCCTTAAGTGATAATAGTTGGTTGTGGCATTGATGACTTGGACATTCACACATGAGTTTCATTTCAAAATTTTTGAAAAAGGAGTTGGTGATTGGTTTACCTCAAATCAAATTTGAAAAAGACAAAATTTGTGATATATGTCAATAAGGCAAACAAGTAAAAAGTTCTCTTCAATCCAAAAATGTGATTTTTTCTTCTAAATTTTTACAACTGTTGCACATGAACTTATTTGGTCCAACAAGGACTCTTACACTTGGAGGCAAGAGATATGATTTTGTTATTGTTGATGATTTCTCTAGATACACTTGGGTATTATTGTTAACTCATAAGGATGAAGCCTTTGTATCTTTTGCAAAACTGTCTTGTAGAATTCAAAATAAAAAAAGTTTTCAAATTTCAAGTATCAGAAGTGATCATGGTAGAGAATTAAAAAATAAAGATTTTAAAAAGTTTTGTGATAAAAGTGCTATAAACCATAACTTTTCTGCTCCTTGAAGCCCTCAACAAAATAGTATTGTTGAGAGGAAGAATAGGACTTTGAAAAAAATGGCTAGAACCATACTGTGTGAAAATAATCTACCAAGATACTTTTGGGTCGAGGCTACCAATACATCTTGTTATATTGTGAGCAAAAGCTATGATTAGAGCTTCTATTAAGAAAACCTCATATGAGCTATGAAATGGAAGAAAATATAACATTAGCTATTTTTGTACTTTTAGGTGCACATGCTTTGTTTTGAATAACAAAAAATAACTTTTGGGCAAGTTCAATGTAAAATTTGATAAAGGTATTTTTTTTAGATATTCTATATCTAGTAAAACTTATAGAATTTTTAACAAAAGGACGCTAGTTATTGAAGAATTTATACATGTTGTACTTGATGAAGCTAATTGTAATGATTCAGTTCGAACCCTATTTGTAACAACCTAATTGGTAACGACCCGTGTATCGATCCAGCCCAAACGCTAGTATTAGCGATGGTAATCTTACAAGATCTTCGGTCGCTAAAAGATCAGAAATCCTAACTTAACCCGAAACCCTAACTCGATCCGAAAAATCCTAAAAAGACTAAATACTCAGAAGAGAAGCCCTAATACTCAGAGAAATCTTATGACATCCTAAATTAAGTGAATAGCATGAAGTATAAGATTAAAAATAAAAAATTCTCATAATTAGGGTAAAATGACCATTTTGCTCATAGTATAGCAAAAAGTATTAAAAATTTAAAATTTAACACATGGACGCTCTAAATCAGATATTTAAATACAATTAAATAATAAAAAATAAATTAACAACAAGAATGATAAAAATGCCCTTGAATGGCCAGCCACCTTGGGATTTGTGCATAAAAAGTCACTTTTTTCCTTTTTAATCTCAAAAATGAGAAAAAATTATACAAATTAAGTATTATTATGACCCAAGACTTTTTAAGCAAGTAATATATATAATAATATAATAATATAAATCAACAAAAGTAAACAAATTATTACTTAAAGTTCCTACATAATAAATAAGTTAAAAAGTCAATTCTTGTCAAACTACCTTAATTTGACTTAAAAGTTTACACTTATTTAATGATTTGTTATAAAAATTATGATAATTCATAGAAATACTAAATTAATCATAAACACACTAAAATAATAGGTTTGAGTAGGTTAGGACACAAAAAATATACACAAAATTAATATTTTAGGCGTTTTCTTGAACAAAATGGTTCCAAAACATCATTTAAACCCTAAAGTAATGCAAGACCAGATTCTGGTTTGCCCCAAACAGCCCTAACAGGCTTCCCCTCTACGAAAATCTAAAAAATCAAATCTCAAAAGAAATCCACCTTCCATGCAACCAATGAAAATTGAGAAAAATTTAAAATAAATCTTACACTACAATAATTAACCTACTAATTTTTCTATAAAAACACACCTAAATCCACTCTCTTCTCCTTCATATTTTTGTGCAACATAGTGAGAGAGAGAGAGTTTAGAAAATTTTCTAAGTGTTCTTGGAGAGAAAGAAGGAGAGAAAGAAAGAAGGAGCCTAGAAAGAGTAAGAGATACTATAAAGCTAAGTCCATACATCCTTCAACCTTTAGAGTAACCAAAACTAGTAAGTAAACCCCTAAACCACCTGGTAATCTCACAAAAAAATCTTCTTCAACTCATCTATTAAAATGCAAACAAGAATAATAATCAAAATATCAAATAAAAAGGTGTTGTGATTGAAAAATATGGGCTGTTTATGTTTAGTATGACATTAGGTGTGTATGTATGTGGCTATTTTTGAGTTTAAATAACTTGTATATGTTCTCAGACTTTGATATATATGTATAAAGTACATGCATGCAAAGAAAAGAAACTAAATCTTAATATGTCATGAGCCAGGACTCCAAAATCCTAAAGAGCCTAATTTTCTGGTTGATTTAACTTTCTATCCGGAACTTTGACCTATCATAATTAATTGTAAAAAAATGATCTAAGTGTGATTTTTATGTCCAGACATAGATTTTGAAGTTATGTTTTATACAAAATTGGTTTAAAGTGATTTCATTGGGTAGAACTCGAGATACATTATTTTTACTAAAGAGTGTCAGACTGTAACCACCCTGAATTGCAGATATAAAAATCCTAGGTTATAATGAGAACTGAGATTAGGTTAAAATATGAAATTTGTGGAAAACATGTTTATCTTGCTGTCCACCAAAATAGAGCAAAAAATATGGAGCTATGATAGGTCAAAACCCTCCTCAAAACTATTGTTGTAAATCTATGACTGACTTGGCTCTCTGTCACACATTTTTTGCATGACCAAATCCAAAAGTGATTTTTATGAAAAATGTAGCTAATATACCAAACTATTTATGGACCAAAAATTATCCCTAAATACCCTTGGATGGTCCCCTAAAAGGTTTATGCATTCTCTATTGAAACCAGGTTCTGCTGAACCTTTATTAGCTTACTGAACCCATTTTATAAAATGACCAAAATCATTAACTTATTCCAAACCATTAGCATCAGTACAAAACATAAAACTTGTAGGGAAAATCTTAAACTAGAATATATCCAAAAAGTTGACCTATAACCCTTGATTTGATACCCTAAAGCTGAGACCAACTGATGCCCAAATTCTGTATTTTTCTCTGTAAAGTGTTGAATTATTTTCTTTTAAATGAAATAAATGATCCATTTATTCTAGGATCTGACGTTAGTGTTAAATATGAGAGTTGTAGGAAATAATTTTTGTAAATGGTGTCAAAAACTAGAACTTAACTCCATGCCTAGGTACCCCAAAACACTGTTATACTTTTTAAATTGACACTTGAATATTTACCTTAATTTTGTTAAGTGTATAATGACACGTTATGATGCGGGACTTAAAGTAGAGGCTTTAGTTAAGTTGTATTGGATGATTAACGTATAGGAGCGATTAATTGATGATTAGAATTCATGTCGCTAAATTAAATTTATGTTTTATAAGTTGTAACTTATGTTTCATATACTAGTACTCTATGCTCACAATTTTACAATTTCATGCAAAGTATATAAACGTTATTTTAGCCTAAGCCAAAATAAATTTATATATGTGAACTGTAAATAGCAATTGCATATGTCATATCACGTCATCATTGGGTTGGATTTACGGGGTTCACCGAATTTATTTATGTATTTATTTTTTGAAGAATGAAATTGAACCTTAGGCCTGATACTTGGATTGATGGAATTGGAATTCTTGAAAAATTAGATATTTAGGAATATTGTGATATTGACTATATGCTCTGGTTTGTTTTGGGAGGCTTTTGCCCCGAGTGCTAAATGCACATTATTGTGATATTTGTATTTTGGTGAAGGCGGTTCGGATGGCGTAATAATAGGAGTTAAATTTTGTAATCCTGCATTTGATCTTGACCTGAGAGTCGAGAGCCTGAAGTGTTGACATGTTCATGCCCTTGCCGTTAGTAATGATCTGGCTGGACACTTAGTCCACTACATAGTCATCCCACGGCTTAAGAAACGCTCTTTGTCGGTTGGTAAACTTGGTTAGCGCGGTTGGGATCATGTGGTTTAGGATGGTTCACCTCGGTTTGAGAGAACCTAGAATAACTTAAGTTTAAATTAGATTAGAAAATTAAATTGGTTGCATCACATTCATTTGCATCACGCACTTGTATACTTGTTCTTATATGTGTTTTGCCTTGCCGTATTGTAAAATTTGTCTATCTTATTAACTATAAATTATATTGGATGTTATATGATATGCGTTGTAGAATGTTTTGTTATGAGTTTGGTTAGAAGGTTTAGGGAGTTTGCTTCAGGGTCTTGGATCATGCTATTCGTGCCACAGGTGAGAAAGAAGAACTTTTTAAGAAAATCGCACCCGAGAAAAAAGGAGGTTTTGAAGAACCCAGTGAGTGGCAAGAGCCAGCTGACCCCGATAATGCAAATTGAAGAATTTGAAGTTTACCCTTTTTTGCCCTTTTTGTTTAGTTTCCACGGGTTGGTTGTAATTTTTGTTAAATCTTTTGAAGAAACTGTAATCGTTATGTATTTTGAACAGCTCTGAACTCTTAATGATGTAGTACTTGCCATATGTAACTATGAATGAATGACTAGAATTTCTTCCTTAATTATTGTTATGTATGTCCCGACGTGCCCGGAAGACGGAGCGTCACAGTTGGTATCAGAGCCTAAGTTTAGTGAACCTTCAGGTCTTGGGATATGAGAGACTACGAGTTCTGTATCTTAAAAACTCTGTAGAGTGTCTATATTATTAATTTATCACTTATAATTCTAAAAACTTAAAATTCATACCTTAAGTTTCTCTTCCTAATCGTCTCTCATTTTAGGATGGCGTCTGACGCAGAACTGCTAGGGGAACCATGCGCAGCACCTAAACTAGAAGATTCAGACCCAGAGGAAGAACCCGTTGAAGAATAGAACCCGATAGACGTATTTTCGTTGGTATGGATGTTCCCAGATGAGTGGCTAGTTCACGAGGGAGAAGAGGTCGAGGAAGCAGGAGCAGACGAAGAACCAGATGGGGTAGGAAACGAGGCAGATGTTGAGGCAGAGGATGAGGATGATGATAGCAAGAACGAGGAGTGAGCCATCACTTTCTTTTATGATCCACTAGAGGCACCACCACCGGAGACAGACGATGATGAAACAATGGACGCAACAATCTACTAGAGTCGCCAAGATTATCGCAAAGACTATCGTGTTGGAGAATGGGTGTATGCAAGAGTATTCTCAAAAAAGACGTGGAAATAGAAAAAGCCTGAGTCTTTCCCGAGGTACATGGGTCCATTGAGAGTGTTGGAGAGATGTAATAAGACCACCTATCGTTTGAAAGTTTTGTCAGGATTCAAAGGTCTTTTAGAAGACAAGATGGATGCGAGAAGGATGCAGACACAGAGACCTAGAGACAAGAGAGGAATCGTCAACCTGCGTGATTTGACAATCGAATTTAACAATCCAAAAATGTACTTAGAGGTACCAGTAGCCATACTCAACAGGACTCGCATGGGATTGGAGGACTTTTGTTACGTGAAAGTGCAGTGGCGCTGCTACGGTATCTACGAGGCAATGTGGGAACGTGACTCAGTCATCTGTAACTTCTATCTGCATCTGTTTGTCTAGTCCTTAGCATGTTAGGTGTTGTATCTTTCCTTCATTGAACATTATACGTGTGATCTGTGAACCTTTGAAAAACCTTGTATCGGTTGTGAGATCCCGACCCGTTTTATTTTTGAAATGGTTAAGTGTTGACGGAGTTGGAGTTAACTTTGGACTTCGACGTGTTGGTTTTACTTCTTTATAGTGGAACAACATGTGCATATGTATTTGGCGCTTGTTCGAGTTTGAAAAAGGCATGTTCGGTTTGGTTTGGGGTTGAAAGACCCATTGTAATGCAGAAGTCGCTTTTCTTTGTCATCCAGTTAACTGGACTGGGTGATCTAGTCGACTAGGGTGGCAGTATGGTGATCCAATCGACTGGATTAGGTGATTCAGTCGACTAACCTGTGGTGGTGGACCATTTTTTAGATTCCAGTAGCCTCACCCTGTCGATTGGGTTGGGTATTCAGTCACTGAACCCCTATTTTTGGGTGTGGTCTATAAATGTCAGATGTGTGGGAGATATTTTCAGTTCTAATTTTCTTCTAAGCTAAGTTTTGTATAAAACATCTGCCTTCTTTCTAGATTTTGATGGGCCCGGAGCTTGATTTTCTGTGATCTGATAGTGGATTCTTGCTATTGGTGTTAGGGGCTTCGCGTTCATTCGGACGGATCTCGTTTCGTTGAGGTTCAATTTTTGATGCATCGAGCTTTTGGCCCAACAAGGTCGGATCCTAGACTATAGTTGTTGAAGGATGCTACATGCAGTTATATGCACTTTCACCAGTTGAAAATGCTTAAAATGCCATATTTTATTTTTAAAACCATGTTGTTCAAATAAAAAGCATGTTTTGTGCTTTTCCTTGATTTTTACATGATATGGACTTGTGGATGTACGTGATTTTCAAAAACATGATTTTGAAAACGGAGAATTTAAGAAAATTTTGAAAACTGTGTTTTGGAGGTTTGGAGCTAACCCTTGGGGTTGAGTATTAGTTTTAAAACGTTTTGATAGAAACGGTGAAAATATTTTGAAAATATTGTTTGATCTCCATGTTTGATGGATGATATAGCGGTTGGCCATTGGATCTTTATACATGTTTAATTTATAATTGTGAAAATATTTTCGTAGTCGAGCTACGTGTTGGTTTTTAAATGTTTAGTTGAGATGTGGGTTTATCTCGATGGTTACATGAATGATATGACGGTATGTATGTCGATATTCAGTATATGGTTGTGTGCGTACTTTTATCTGTTGCATCATACAAAAATTGCGTACTAAGGCACGTCCGAGTGACTATCCGACGGTGAAAGACTGCGAAGAATTGCATATTAGGGCATGTCTGAGTGACTGTCCGGCAGTGAAAGACCACGAAGAACTTGATGATTGAGTTAGTATTATTCCACGGTGAAAGATTGTGAAAGCGTACGACATGTATATGAACTGTTGTATATGCTTTTCAAATTGTCGGACATTGTTAGATGTCGAGATATGGCGGGAAAACATATGATTTTTGAGAAGTAAAATCGTTGTTCTTTAACTATGAAACATTATTTGCATTGTTGAAATGCCTGGTTTTGAGGATGAAAAACTGTTTTGGAGGCTTATGGGAGTCCGATTGAAAACTTAGGGTTTTATGAAATAAAACTATTTTGAGGCTCATATGGTTGAGTCAACTATATGCTATGTGATTTCATATTCTCCTTTACGACTTTATAGTCTGTTTCTATTGGGTTTTGGCTAATGTTGTGGGATTTATAAAATATTTTTCAGGTGAACGTGGTCCTGTAGGTTGACCTTGAGGTGCCTGGAGGGGGTGGACGACAAGACTCTGATATTTGTCTTTGTTAGGTAGTTTATACCTTTTTATATGGATCATGTCCTGCATATTGTAATTCTTATGGCCATGAGCTAATGTATGCATATTTTAAGCTTTCGAGAGAAACAATGGGTTTGCTGCTATTTTTCGTAGTTTCTTACAACGTTTTTCGTTGGTTGGTTCAACGGTTTGTAAAAGGGATTTTCAAATGGCTTATGCTTCATTCAAACTCTTGTGCTTCGAGGGAGATTTTTGAAATACTTATGCTCTTTTTAAAAAAGTGGTTTCTTTACCCAAAATGTATATCTTATTTTTAAAGGTTTGGCTTTTGGAGCAGTAACCGTAGTCTCATGGGATACTCTTTTAAATTAAATAAACTCCCAGTAGTGCGTTTTACAAAGGTTTTAGCTTCTTTTTGGTTTCATGGGTTTTCACTCGTTTGTATTCAGGCGATTTTAGTGGTTGTTCGTGGACTTTTCGCGTAATCCAAAGTTTTGAGCGTGACACTGGTTATGTGTTCGAATGAAATGAAAATGTTTATTGTTGAATTCTTCATAAGCTATCTCATAATCTCAAACTAAATTTTACTGGACCCCAAAATATGAAAACAATCAAGAATTTAAGACAACCCCTAAATCTCAACACTATACTTGGATGGCTAATAAACGATCCAACCACCGACAAGTTAACGAACCCCTAAATAATGAGGCACTAGGAATAGCCTAAGTTTTACAGAAACCACCGTTAGAACCCCACAATTTCACCCTTATGAGTTCCTTTCTCAAGCCCTTGTGTCAACTCACACACCCAATTGAAACCCTCGAGTACCCTTCTTTCTAATATCACCGGTTCCAAATATTTGACAATAGTGAAATCTTTTGCCCTCGTTCATTTCTCTCGATCCTAATACGACACTTGTGTGCAGTAATTTTGAAATTCTTACATGGGAGTCAACTTGGATACTTGAACGGAAGTACGTTAGGCCGACGTAACTTTAGGATAAATATCTAGTTTAACTACCCATTGCTTAAATGTATCTTTTGTCAATGTCTGATGTTGCACAAATTGGTCCCGAGAACATCCTCTTTTGTAATATTCATTAATTGTTGATCTCTTATCTCCATTGCATCTAAGCCTCAATTGACCCCTCAAATTGGGTCAACGGTGATTGCCTTAGCCTTTGACACCTTACCCTAATTCAACCTATTTTTGAACCATCTGGGTTCCACCTTAAGATGTTCTAACCCCAGCTATATCTAGTGCTTATATCATTCAAAATTCTCAGGTAAACGCTTACCCGTTCACCGCCTTATGATCGCTTTCCTTGAGACCATCCTTATTGAACACCGCACATGTTTTTGCTTATCAATCTTCAAAACCTTGTCCTGTAGATCTGTGAGTAACGACGATCGTCAGCACATTACGTCAACCATATGCATTGGGAGGCTGATAAAGAATTACCCATCAAACCACAATGGATCACATGATTCGATAATTGTCTCAGCCATACCTTTTATCACAATCATTTTACCCTAGAGTGACCAACCATCGGAGAAAAACAATCCAGTTAGTGGAAGAGACATTCAAATCCTACGTACCAGCACGTCAAGAACAAATGACAGAAGCTAAGAGGAACGGTACAACTCTTGAAAAGATTGGAATAGGAATGAAAACTTATGACTACGAACTTCGTCATCAGGACTATCAAGATCGCCTAAAGAACCGACAACATTCGAGTTACAAGGGGTTGCCTCACCAAGATTGCTCGCCTTCTATTAGTTAAACCTTACGACACATCAATAACTACATGCAAAAGTACATCTGTGAGATTTTTTCCCAACATGAGTTCTCTACTATATTAAACTGAGACCCACATCTCACCTTCAAATTGATGGGCAATCCGAATGCACGATTCTGAACCGTTAAAGGCATGTTAAGAGTATGCATAAGGGAAATTGAAGGAAATTCTTACCGTCGATCAAAATTTGCTTACAGCAACAGCTCCCGAGCCAACTTTTGCAACTGTATGAAGTTTTGTATGTAAACAATACTGTAAGTTATCAATGTACGAAATAGGAACAGAAAGGGATTGATCGGTTGGAACAGATCTTTGCTAAACAATAAAGTGAAACCCAGAGTCCAATAGAACCCAGGATAGTAGCCATATGTTATCAGTTTTGTAATTCTGTACAATCAGCAGTAAGAACGACATGATCTCTTCAGATAAAATCTTTCATGGCAATAAACGTGTTGAGTGTCATGCCTTCACCTTATAAGTAGAACCAATCTTATCGGACAGCTCAATGACCCTTTTTCCTTTTCTCTTTCTTAAAAATGGCAGGACAAAGAAAAAATCATAGATGTTCAGTAAAAGTAAATGGAACTGGAGAGAAAGTGGACATCCCGAGCTTGGCATGAATCTTGCAAGATATAGTAGCCAATTTGGACTGATCGCAAGGAAAGACACCCCAGATGTGATTATGGCACTTATTGGACCTGAGGGTACAGAATATCCCAACACCTAAGAAGAAGAATTTTTTCGAACAACAAAAATTTGGATCAAGGCCACAAAACAACAACAAGCAACAGTAAGAGCTTGTTATAAGTAGAACTAGCTAGGGAATAGGATGGCTCATTGCCCGCTAAAAAGTGGAGAAGACAATTGAGGAGGGCTACTAAGGAACAACAAGAAGATCACGTGCTTAGAACCTTACCCTCAAGATGATAGAAAGGAACAACTAGGAAATTAGGTACCAAAATTAATAATCTGTTATAATTACAATAAGTTCGGACATAAAAAATTTGAATGCCCACTGCCAAAGAGAAGAAACTACAATAATTGTCGAAAAGGAACGGGTGGTTTGGGAAGGATGATGTAGCTTTACCAACAAGGGAATTAATGGACAGAAGGTTCGCCTTCACGAGAGAAAAAAGAGTATTCATTGATGATCGGAGGTATAGACGAATTTGCAAACTCTAAGATATACGTTAGTTAATTTTGTTGCATCATTCCGAGAAAGGGGTACACTTGAAGGATCAAGCCTTTTAGGTTAACACTAGTCAAACAATTCTAGTGCTACGGATATGTGATGCGATTTTTGAAAATTGTGTAGTACTTAGTTTAAGAAATTAGTAAAATAAAATAACCATTACCCAAAGTGCTGAACATATAAGCCCGACCTTGTTCACACCCTCAATAAAGAAAGACTCAAGTAAACAAGGACATAACTTCGAAGGGAAGAGATGCAAATAACCATCCACAACATTTCGCACGAAATTTCGAGGACGAAATTTATTTTAAAGGGGGTAGATTGTAATGACCAAGTTCGGACCCTAGTTGTAACAACCCAGTTTGTATCGACCTGTATAGTGATCTAACCCAAACGCTAGTATTAGCGACGGTAAACTAACAAGATCTTAGGTCACTGAAAGATTAAAAATCTTAACTTAACTTGAAACCCTAATACAATCCAGAAAATCTTAAAAAGTCTAAATACTTAGAAGAGAATACTCAGAGAAGTTTCGTGACATCCTAAATTAAGTGAACAGCACGAAATATATGATTAAAAATTAAAAATTCTCATAATTAAGGTAAAATGACCATTTTGCACTTAGTATAACAAAAAATCTTAAAAATTTAAAATTTGACACATGGACACCCTAAATTAGATATTTACGTACAATTAAATAAAAAAGATAAAATAACAACAAAAATAGCAAAAATATCCTTGAATGGCCGACTACCTTGGGATTTGTGCATAAAAAGTCAAAATTTACCTTTTTAAGTTCAAAAATGAGAAAAAATTGTACAAATTAAGTATTATTATGACCCAAGACTTTTTAAGCAAATAATATGCATAATAATATAATAATATTGTTCAACAAAAGAAAAAAAATTATTATTTAAAGCTTTTACACAATAAATAAGTTAAAAAGTCAATCCTTATCAAACTAGCTTAATTGGAATTAAAAGTTTACACCTATTTAATTAATTACTATAAAAATTATAATAATTCATAGAAATACTAAATTAATTATAAACACACTAAAATAATAGGTCTTAGTGGGTTAAGACACGAAAATAATACACAAAATTAATATTTTAGGCGTTTTCATGCACAAAATGGTATCAAAACATCATTTAAACCCTAAAGTAAAGCAAGACTAGATTTTGGTCTACCCCAAACAGCCCTAGAAGACTTCCCCTTTGCAAAAATATGAAAAATTAATTCTCAGAAGAAAATTAAAAAAAATTTAAAATAAAGCTTACACCATAATAATTAACCTACCTATTTTTCTACAAAAACACACATAATCCCACTCTCTTCTCCTTCATATTTTCGTGCAACATAGTGAGAGGGAGAGTTTAGAAAATTTTCTAAGTGTTCTTGGAGAGAAAGAAGGAGAGAAAGAAAGGAGCTTAGAAGGAGCAAGGGATACTCTAAAGCTAAGCCCATACAACTTTTAACTTTTAGAGCAACCAATATAAGTAAGTAAACTCCTAAACCATCTATTAATCTCACACAAAAGTCTTCTTCAACTCATGTCTTAAAATGAAAACAAGAATAATAATCAAAATATCAAATAAAAAAGAATTGTGATGGAAAAATATGGGCTGCTTATGTTTAGTATGACATTAGGTGTGGATGCATGTGGCTATTTTTGAGTTTAAACAACTTGTATATGTTCTGAAACTTTGATATA